>JADRCD010162385.1:0-30872 GCA_019843815.1 Montemys delectorum
ATTTTTAATGATGTTCCATGGAGATATCTTAAGGACCCAGGCTGATGCTATGTCAGAGGGAGGTTCATTCTCTGAAAAGTGAACAGCGGGGACCCCATTGCCAAGGAGGCTGAGTTGGTGCTTACATGGAGCTTTCACCCCTAAATTCTAGTCTCTTTGACATGGGAAGGTTATCTGCAGAATAAAGTAAAAGAAACCTAGATGCCAACCCAGCCACAAAACCCAAGACTTACAATCAGTCCTGCCTGCAAGATATCCTGGGACAGTGGTGATGCAGAACTTGTGGGAGTGGCCAATCAATATCTGGTTTAACTTGAGGCTCACATCCTGAGAGCAAGCCCATGTTCTACACTGCCTGAATGTCCAGGAACAGGAAACTGGATAGCTGAGAGACCTACGGTAGAGCCAAACATAACTGGCAAACATGTTACACTGTCACATGGCACTTGGCTCCCTGAGCTATCAGGTGCCAGCATTGTTGCTTCAGTGACACTTGCACAAGCTGCAGTCATGACTAAGAAGATGACCTTTTGTGGGGCTCTCAAGGGCCAAAAGAGCTGGATAACGCAGATCACAACTACTCTGCAGTTCTCTAATCTATATCTTGAGATAAGACCATCATTATGTGAAAGCTGACTAGGGATGAGAACAACTATGGCTTACCACAGTGTGCTCTGTAAGGTCACTCCAACTCCAACTGTGTTAATGGAGCTGATATCTCCTCTGACAGTCAGTTTGCCTTCTTAGGCTCCTGTGATGGAGCACTGTGCCCACCTATAGGCACCACAACAAGATGATTTGTAGGCCATACCAAGGATGTGCTGAGAGTGATTTTCTCTTTGGAAAACTGGCAGATTGTCTCTGGATCCTGAGGCAATTCCATAGTGTTATGGAATACTCTAGATGTCTGCAAATACATTGTCTAAGATGATAGTTATCCAAAATGGGTATCTGTATATACTTCTCCCCAAACAGCAGCAATTTTATCATTGCCTCCTATGGACTGGACAAGCTGATCAAGGTATTGAATTTAGCTAACTGTAAACTGAAGACCAACCACATTGGCTACACTGACAATCTGATCACAGTCAGATCCACCTAACAGTCTCTGCGGATGAATCCCTCTGTGCTTTTGGAGGCAAGAATGACCAGGCTATGCTGTGGGATCACAATGAAGGCAAGCACCTTTAAACAACATTAATACCTTGGGTTTCAGAGACAGCTGCTACTGACTCTGTGCTGCCACCAACCCCAGTGTCAAGATCTGGGACTTGGGTGAAGTCTACATCATCATAGATGAACTGAAGCAAGAAATTAACCAGCACTATAGCAAGATAGAACAACCCCAGTGTACCTCTCTGGCATAGTCAACTGATAACTGACTCTGTTTGCCGGCTATACAGGCAATCTGGTATGAATGTGGTAGGTGACTACTGGTAATCAGGAAGATATTATGACAGTCTTAAAAGTAAAACTGGTTTTCTGGGCGAAGAATCAGTGGAATGATTCCTAATGATGTTTTGCAATACTCATACATTGGTGCCTTGTCCAGGCCTCATCGCAGAGGATTCTTCCAACGACTGGTGGGGGTGAGTGCAGAGACCCATCAGCCAGACAGTAATGTGGAGAGATTCTAGATCGGAGGTCTCCATCATCAGATCTCTGCCCTCAAATCTCAGGGAACTCTGCAAAAGAGTGGAAGGAAGTATTGTAGGAGTCAGAGGGAATAGAGGATACCAGGAAAACATGGCTCACTGAATCAGTATAAGCCAGAGTCGTTTTGGCTTACAGAGACTTAAGGGGAAAGCCTCGGGGCTGTACGACCTCTGTATATACGTTATGGTTGTTAGCTTGACATAAGATTCCTAACAGTGTAAGCAGGTGTGCCTCTGACTCTTTTGCCCATGCTTGGGACCATTTTCCTCCTAATGGGTTGCCTTTCCAGCCTCAATAAGAGGGCTTCTGCCTAGTCTTAATGTATCTTGTTTTGTTGTGTTTGCTATCACTTGGAGGCCTACTCCTTTTTGAAGGGAAACAGAGGGAGGAGAAGTGGATCTAGGGGCAAGGGGAGATGGGAAGGAATTAGAAGGAGTGGAAGGAAAAAACTGGTTGCAGTGTATTATATGAGAGGCCAATCTATTTTCATTTTTAAAAAAGAATTTTAAATGGGTGGATAGCATATAGTCTAAAAAGATTTACAGGAAATTCATCTCTCTACATATTTATTCTACTTTACAATAGTGATCATAATAATTAACCTTTTAAAAATACAATAAAATGACAATATTTTGATGATTTTACTATTTATCTATATAAAAGCTGTCATGGTTTAGCACAATTAACCAAGTTGTGGTCTAAATAATGGTATTATAAGTGTTAATTACTAGAAACATCAGGAGTTCTGACTTATCAGGTTTATAGTAATCTACATTTCAAGAGATCAGGAAACTGAGGCATAATATAACTCTATGCCTGAAGACCCAGACAAGATAAAAGGAATCTGATTGCAAAATCAAGGACTATGCCCCCCTCTTTATCAGTATTCTAAAATACTTCACTATGACAATTAATATAATTCACCAAATTTTACATGACAAACATGGTTTAATTTACATTTAAATTCAGTAAAATGCAAGTCCATTGTAAAAAGGAAAACATATAGTTGACTTTTTTATTTACTGATTAAGAACTTATATAATAATTTTAGTTATTTTATTACATTTATATTGAGAGATTAATTTTTCAATGACCTAAGTAAAGATAAAAGGAATTTCTAAGCATTCTCATCAACAGTAATAATATTTTAATAAGCCAAAGTACCTTGGAGCTTCTATGAATTAAAGCTCTCATCTTTATTTTAAATCTCCTCATGCAAAATGATGTAATTTAAGGTGGAGAATAAATGGAATATTTTCTAATTGTTTTCCTGTGCTTATAGACACAAACATACATCTACTTTATGAAAATGCCCTCCTACTGATTATTTTGATGTTTCTAAATACACCTCTACATCTATAAGGATACATTTTAAAAAATAATGCAAAACACTATATGCAACAGATTTTTCTTGATAGTATTGTTTTTCTAGTACTCTTGCTTAATCCTATGTATTTTCTTTAAATTTCTATATCTATTTTTCCGAATATAGTTATATTCATGTTTATTTCCTGACAGTCTACTATGTCAACATAAGTACTTCTGTCTGTGTCACCTAGGCGAATGTTGCCTTCAGATAGAAATGAAAATGCAACCACACACACACACACACACACACACACACACACACACACGTGCGCGCACGCACACACACACACACACACACACACACACACGCTTTCCTCATCAACTTCATTCTTCCAAAGAAGTATAAATCATCTTCACTGCATCCTTCTCTGTCTATTAATAATTAAGAATGCACATCAACTGATACTACAAGTAACTAGAGATTTCTTAGCCAATGTGAATGCCATGGCTCACTGCTACATGAGTTTGAAATGGAAAGTGAATCCTGACCATACCTACTTGGTAATGTGTTGGTATGATACCCAGCTATAAAGTGAGCATATGATATATTTCTTCAAATCTTTTTATTCTCTCTCTCTTTTTGATGTGGGGTTTCTAAGACTACAGTGGTGTGTGCCAGGTGAGTTCAGCTCATGGCTTTCTCCTCACAGTAGTTGCATAGAACAAAATGAAACTTTAGCATGTATGTCCCCTCAGACTATAACATTAAAGAAGGGACTGATATCAAGTTGTTTGGAAAAGAAATAATGAAAATCATATCATGATCCCTTCCTAGAGAGGAGGATGTGCTTGCAGAATGTATCTTCCCAGAACCCTTATTAAAGCCCCAGTGACCTCTTTATTCCTCAGGCTGTAGATGAGTGGGTTCAGGGCTGGGGTAACTATTGTATAGAACACAGAAATGATATTGTCTTGTCTGGGGCTGTGAAAGGAACTGGGTAGTACATACATGAATGTGGCAGCCCCGTAGAACATTCCAACTACAGTCAGATGTGAAGAGCAGGTGAAAAGGGCTTTCTTCTTGCCCTCATTTGAGGGCATATGGAGCACAGTGAACAAAATTAGTGTATAGGAAGTAAGGATGGCAGCAAGAGGAGGAATAAGGAAAGTCACACCCATCACATAAACCATGAGTTCATATGTGGAGGTGTCTCCACAGGCCAGCTTCAGCAGTGGAGGGATCTCACAAAGCAAGTGTCTGATCTTCCGGGATTTGCAATAGGAATATTGCATGGTGTAGGTGGCATATCCTAGGGCCATCAGAGATGCCAGGATCCATGATGTGGCCACCATGAGCCAGCAGATGCTTGGCCTCATGAATATCATGTAGTTCAGAGGGTGACAAATGGCCACATACCTGTCATAGGCCATGAAGGCCAGAAGGAGGTCCTCTGCACCACCCAGTGTCAGTGCCAGGAACATCTGGAGGGCACATCCCTCAAGTGAGATTGTATTGTCCCTGAGCAGAAAGTCTATGACAGCCTTTGGAGTGACAACTGAGGTGAAGAGGAGATCCATGAGAGACAGCTGTCCAAGCAGGAAGTACATGGGTACATGAAGACGAGCATCCATGGTGATGACCAGTATCAGCAATCCATTGCTTATCAGAGCCAATGTGTACAGGGCTGTGAACGTGGCACAAAGCAGTTCCGGAGAGTCACTGTCATCCAGAATTCCCACCAAGATGAAATCAGTTCCCAAGGTGGAGTTGCAGGGCTCCATTCTATGTGGTCTCTTTAGTTGCTGAGAAACAGATTTTTTTAGTGCAAACCTTTCTAAAGCAGTTCAAACCACCTTAGAATTATTGCAGGTCACTGTGGAGGGATCAACAAGAGTACTGTATAATGAATTTTTCCTTCATTAACCAAGTTAGTTGTCTGGTTTCTGAATATCAGAATTTTTTATTCAATTTTGACATACCTATAACATGAATAATATGGATTAAAAGAATTTTGAGAATTGAAAATTATAATTTTAATATATCAATATAATACTCATAAACAAATATCTATGTAGATAAGTGTAAGCATGTCTATCTCTACATTCACAAATAAATACACAGATATTGATTTAAATGCTGTTTCTGGTCAAAGTCTACTTCTGATTACTATTTGTATTTTTAAGTCTTATTCATAAAAAAACTTTGAAATTTCATTCCACTGACCTGAAATCTTAATCTATTAGATTTCATTTACTCTTCAAATTCCTCCCTCCACTAACTGAGCATACTGATCATTGGGGGGTTGTGCAAACTTCTCATTGAGGGAGGTGGCAAATTCTAAAGTGATGGAAGTCAAAAGTGATTTTATCTTAAAGAGAAATTGGTAAGACTAAGACAAAGGATATTTGCTCATTTGAAGATGACAATGTAATTTGGAAAGAGGAGGTAGAAAGACAGAAATGACAAATGGAAGATTTTCTGTTTCTATTTTATGATAAATGGAGTGAGTTACCAAGGTGGTATTATTGGAAAGACACCAAGCTATAACATTTCCTGGGATTCAGAGCATCAGTGTGGGCATGGTTTCCCATCCTCACAAATCTTAGAAGTACAAGGAAGGAAAACTGCCAAGCTCTGAATGTATATGAAATTGCTGTTTGAAAAAATTGAGAAGGAAATGACATGAAGCGTGTGTATGTGCATGTATATGTGTGTGTCTGGAAAAGCATTGATCGTATGTGTTTCATAATTGTATAGTAGGAAACAGTCCAGATAAAAGAAAGATTCACACCACACATGTTCTCAACTTTATCTTTTATAGCATTGATCCTGTATCTCTGAGTTTTTCTTCATGGGTATCTCAGATCATGTCTTATAAATAATATAAGTCTTAAAATCCTGACATCACAAGTCCATGTGATCCACTTCCTTTCATTCACACTGTCAAAGTGAACCTCAGTGCATCAGAAACTGTACTTGATCTAGGGTACTGCACAGGTCTTGCCTCAGAAATACTGTCTGGAAGAGCATGTTTGCCTATTAAAAGAAGAAAGGAGACAGGCAAGAGTATTTGTTGCTCCTCCAGAATACCCAAGTTTAGACCCCAGCACCCAGATCAGACCACCTGTAACTCTAATTCCAGGAGATCTAACACCTTCTTCTGGCTCCACAAGGACCTGCACACACTCAGCAGAGACAGAGATATATACATATAAATAAAAAGAACGTAAATCTTTAAAATATAAAAATAAACAAAAGGGCACAACCAAAGCCAATTCTGAAGTGTTTCTGTTATATATAAAACTTCAAATGCCTTTTTTGGAGACAGGGTCTTACTATCTAGCCCTGGCCTAGAATGGGCTTTGTCAATCTGACTGGCCTAATATTTTCAGAGACATATATATGTGTATAGATATATGTGTGTGTATATATATATGTATGTATATATTTAATAGAAGATGTGTGGACAGAGAAATAAAGTGAGGTAGATAATTACTTACATTAATTACATTTTTATGTGCTAGCTTCTACATAAAGTTTCAAAGAGGAGAAACAAATCGTGGACTGGTGTTAAGTCCTGGTGTTACCAGGACCCAGATGTACCCTCCCTGCCACTTTTTATTAGTCAAAATCTGCTTTCTCTTCCTTTCAGTTTATTGTCCCTTTTCTCTGCTTTCTAAAGAAAAAGGACAGGGCATATACACTATGCCAGCAAGAGAGAGTCCACTTCTTAGATCAGCTTAGCAGTATGGGGATCTCACAGGAAGAGCTTCAGCATAGGGTGAGATAAACAGAAAAACCACCATATTTTGTGGAAACAGTCAGAAGAGCTTAAGCAGACAAAGCTACAATTTTGGAGACACTTTTGCATAAGAGTCTGTATCAGTGCTCAGTGTAGTTGTTTTTTAAAAATTAATTTCAATTAGCTTCTCTGTGTCAGTTTTAGTGTTAAGCAGGAATGTGAAGAACTTCAAAATAACATTAGATAGTCCTGTTTGGGGGTACTATTCATCCTGGGTCCACATCAGACTCTAGAAGTCCAGGAAAATCTAGGTAAAGCAAAAGTAAGCACTGACAATTTTATTAGAAACACAGTCTGAGGAATTTTCATAACTTAGTTGTGGCCTGAGGATATAATAATTTCAAGTATTTATGAATGTAAGAACAATTGTACTCTGAAGACAGAGGCACTAGGGAATCTGAGAGAGAGCAGTGTGCTTTTGATGCTGTTTCCCAAAACTCTTGACCCACACTTATTGTCTAAATCAGAGACAGAGCCCTTACCTCCAACACCAATAGGCACAGATTCCAGACAACACCAAGTGTTGTCCTTCCAGAGCTGAAGAGGTTCACAGAGTTAGATGTACTTCTTGCAGCATCTGTCATTAAGATTGTGAATCCTATGATCCTGCAGCTACTGCCACCACTGATCCTTCCTCTCCGTGAATATATGGGTGCAAGCTGAGATTTAGTGGAGAATCCAGGGGAAGAGAGAATGAATCCCTCAACATGGTTCTCATCTACCATCAAAATTAGAAACCATTTCTAAGCACTGCAATAAGATATTGGCTCAGGAGGACAAACATTCAATATCCATAGCTATTCATGAAATACAAGTCAAAACTACATCTAGATTCCATCTAGCTACCCTCATATCATTATTCATCATATTATTGGTTGTCATCAAGAAAACAAACATCGATCTTGATATATTTTAGTCCATAAACTGACTTTTATATCTCATTTCCTGCAAGAGTCTGTGATATAAGATAAGCTGATAGGCAGGGCTGTTCGAAGAAGACCAACTGCTGCCTAACCTCATCTTCCCAGGGGCAGCAGTGAACACTATTCTTGTCCTAAGGGAGATTTGACTGTCTTCATCCCAAGCGGCATGACCTCCTGAAAGTGCTGCCCATGGAAAATAGATTTAATGAATTCTCCAAGGCATATCCCCCTTGCCAGGCACTTCTGCAAACTTCACCCTTTAAACTGGCGTTGGGTTGTGAGCACCTTCTGCCCCACTTGGCTTTTCTCAGGAGCTCCCTGACTCAAGACACTGTCCTGGAAACTGTTGTAAGCATAAAGAGACCACTGTGTAGACTGTTTGTAACAAAGGTGTCTTGCACTGTCTGTGAGGGCTCCATTTTCTACTTCCTCCTGTGATTCTTATGTGCGGATGTTTACCAACGGCAGGGAGGTAGCCAAGAAATTGGCTGACATCATCCTTCATTGATCTCTAGGCAGCATAAAAACTGGTTTATTGAAACTTCTCTTGTAGTTTCTGTTCTATTGTGTTTCATTTCTCTGCTCTTGTGCATGTACTCATGTGAGTGTGTGCCTGTGCAGTCTGCAACCACAGTTCCATTGGTTACAGAGGATACCTGCTTCAGCCTTCACTGCTCTGGATCAGGCCATCCTCCTCCTCATCTGGTTCTTTCCTCATTCTTTACTTTCAGTCTTCAGACACATGTTTCTCTAGAAAGTCCTGGAAAACAGTTCCTGGAGACTCGATGGCTTTTTATTTTCAACTTTAAGAATATGAAATGCAACCATTCATTTGTTGATTACAAAAATGACCGCGAAACTTCAGCAGAAGAAATATAAAGTCTGATGACTTTGTCTTTTTAAGACTGGAATATTCTTCTTGATGATTATTTTTTCCTTCTGTGATTATTAGATTCTGTCAGTACCATGTCAACTCCATGCCTAATGTTTCTTTCTCCCCAGAACACCATCCATTTCATTAGGATCAGGTTTGTAACAGTCACTTATCTCTGTCAATCTGAGGGAGAGTATTTGGGGGTTTTGTTTGGTTGGTTTGTTTTTCTTGTAGTTTGTGTGTGAAGTACGGTTTATTTTCTTTGTGTGAAATTTCCTTTTGTATATTTATTGGCTTTTAATAATATATTTTGATCAAATTTTTTCTCTTCCCGCAACTCCTCTCAGATACTTAGACACTTCCCAGTTTCCTACCTATCCAATTTTATGTTTTCTCTCTTCTCTGTTTCCCTATCCCTTTTACACACAAAAACACATACCACCGCCACCACCACCAGGAGGAGCAGCAGCAACAACTCCAAATTTAAAGCAACAAACAAAGGAAAACAAAGCAACATACAAAAACATGGAATCTGTTTAATGCTGGCATATGACTTCTGAGCACAGAGCTTCCCCTGAAGTATGATTGATATACCCAGGATGACTTCATTGAAGAAAGGTGATTATTTTTTTGTTCTCCTAGCATGTATTAGTTGCAAATGACTTCTTGATTAGGGTTGGAACTTTGTACCAACTTCCCATCCCCTGAGATTTTTTTTTTTTCTGATTTAAACCTGTGCATCTCCTATGCGTGATGTCACATTCTGTAAGGTCACTGAGTGATACTGTGCATCAGTCCTGTTGTGCTTTTTTGGAGTCTCCTACCACCTCTGTCTCTCATAACTTTTCTATATCCTCTCCTGCCTAGAAAAACTGTATTGTTATAGTTCTCAGGCCCACTCAGGTTTCCATTTATGAATAATTTACACATTTATTTACAAAAATTGCTATAAATAAATTGGTTTTATCTGACAAACTTGTCCCATACTTCATTTAGAACAGATTTCAGTTGAAGACCTGCTCCTTTTCTCTTTGAGTCTTCTACTCACCTGTACCTGTATTTGAATAACATACATAGGTTTTCTTCATTACAACAATCTATCAATGACTAGACTCTTCTAGGATTTAAATTTTATTGACTTCCTCAAAATTTTGCTCCTTTACAATAATTTCTGCCTGAAACTTTTCTCCATTGACCTTGATTATAATTATAAACATCTAAATGTACTCTGATTTGCCCCAACATCAAAACTTACAACCTCATCCCTTTCCATCATTGGCACAGTATTTTCAATCTCTAGATTAGTAAAAGAAACATCACAAGATGAATTTCCATCCACTTTCTTCTCCGTCAATTGTCTATTCACATTAACTCAATTCATTTTTTTCTTCTTACTAATTTTGTTATTTTGATAAATTCATACATAAATTTATCGTTTTCTTAGTACCATCACCCCAGCCCTCTCCTAACTCCTACTCTTAGAATCCCCCAACAAGTCCTTTCCTCACATCCATGGCTTTATGTTTTGCTTTTAATTGTGTTGTTGAATATGTATGACTTTCATAGATTGAGGTGTTTGAATGCTTGGCCATAGGGAGTGGCACCATTAGGAGGTGTGGGCTTGTTGAAGTAGGTGTGGCCTTTTTGTAGTAGATGTGGCCTTGTTAGAGGATGGGTATCTCTGTGGAGATAGGACTTTGAGGTCTTAAATGTTTAAGTTATGCCCAGTGAAACACATCAAGTCATTCTACTGCCTCTAGATCAAGGGGTAGAACTATTGGCCTCATCTCCAGCACCATGCTTCTCACCATAATGACAATGGAATAAGTCTCTGAAAAAGTAAGCCAATCCCAATGAAATGTTTTTCCTTTATAAGATCTGCACCTGCCAGGCATGGAGATGTGGGAGGGAATCTCTGTGAATTCCCAGAGTACACAGGATGAGGGAGCCTCTCAGGAGTCAATGTGGGTGACTTTAGCCAAGATGCTTAACAGTTGGGATATGAAACCCAAAGAGGCTTCCTCCTGTAGCCAGGCATGACCCCCAGTGGAAGGATAAAGACACCAATCCACCTACAAAATTTTCAATCAAAATTTGTCCAGCCTAAAAGAAATTCAGGGACAAAAATGGAACAGAGACTGAAGAAATGGCCAACCAAAAACCAGCCCAACTTGAAACCCATCCTGTGGGCAAGCACCATCCCTGGCTCTACTAATGATATTCTATTATGCTTGCACACAGGGGCTGAGCATAACTGCCCTCTGAAAGGCTCTACCCAGCAGCTGACTGAAACAGATACAGATACCCACAGCCAAACATTGGGCATACGTCTGGACCCTTATGGAAGAGCTGGAGGAAGGATTGAAATATTTCCTGCAATAGGAAAAAATCTAGAAATATCTACAATGCAATTGTTATAAAAATGAAAAACATATCTGAGTATGTGGATGTATAGTCATCAAAGAAACACACTAATACACTGGGTTATTTTTTTTTATTAGATATTTTCTTTATTTACATGTAAATTTTTCCTTTCCCAGGTTCCCCTCCAAAAAACAAACAAACAAACAAAAACAACAAGAACAAACCCCTTTTGCCTCCCCCCTCCCCATGCCTGCCACCCCACCCTCTCACACTTATTGGCCCTGGCATTCCCCTACACTGGGGCACAAAACCTTCACAAGGCTGAGGTCCTTTCCTCCTATTGATGATCGAATTTGCAATCCTCTACTATACACATGCTGCCAGAACATTCAGTCCCACCCTGTATATTCTTTGGTTGGTAGTTGGGTCCCTCGGAGCTCTGAGGGTACTAGTTAGAAATTGTTGTTCATCCTAAGGGGCTGCAAACCCTTCAGCTCCGTAGAACCTTTCTCTAACTCCTTCATTGGGGACCGTGTACTCAGTTCAATGAATGGCTGTGAGCCTCTACATCTGTATTAGTCAGGTATTGCCATAGCCTCTCAGGAGATAGCTATATGCTTGTCCTTCCTTCAGTCTCTGCTCCATAGTTAATCTCTGCCACTACTTCTGTGGGTATTTGATTCCCCTTTTTAAGAAGGAATGAAATGTCCACCTTTTGGTCTTCCTTCTTCTTAGGTTTCTTGTGGTTTAATACACCGGGTTCTTAATTGGAAAGTATTAACATTTATTTAAAGATGCTAAATTTTGAGAAATAATCTATAGAATTAAAATAGCCACCTTCAAAATTTATGAGCCTTTTTAAAAAATGGATTTTGGGGTTGGAGAAATGACTCAGCAGTTAAGAGCATTGACTGCTCCTCCAGAGGTCTTGAGTCCAATTCCCAGCATCCACATGGTGGCTCAAAATCATCTGTAATGGGATCTGATGCCCTCTTCTGGTGTGTCTGAAGACAGCTACAGTGTACTCATACACATAAAATAAATAAATCTTTTTAAAAAATGGATTTTGACATCCTAGAAAGTTAAAAGACTGAATAATTAAGAAAACTGTGAAATACACATCACAGCTGAAACTACAGTAACCAAGATATCATAAAATGAGTTCAGGATTGACAGCAATGGAGGAACAAGCATGTGCTATGACAACATTTCAAGTTAATGAAGAAATGAATAGCTGTGGCATTAGATGAAATAGACAAAATATTTAGAACAAAAGTTACCATACCAATGCAAAGGAATACATTTTCCTAAGACAAATTTTAGATATGGCTATTACCAAATGATTAACAGATTATATGTCATCTTTCACTCTGGATTTTTTCTTTTCTTTTTTTCCCAGCCTCCCTTTGCATGTTTCTAGAGTCTCACGATTGTGTTTCAATAAATGGAATGGAAACACCACAATCTACACCAAACTTAGTGTTGAAGAACCATCGCATTTCCACTGCTTGAATGCTGAAGAAAGATAGTCTTGAAACTCCCCAAGAGCAAACCAGGCATCATTTTGAAACTTCACATCTTCGCTCCACATCTAACTTGAGATTTGTGTATGCAGAGAATGGCTTACCTATCAAGCCACTGAAGTCACAGATTTCTTACTTTGAGTTGTAGAGAAGGTGTAAGCAGCTATTGTGACAAGTTCTTATCGAATCTCTCTTATTTTCTAATTAAAGATTTTAGGTATTTTAAGAACTTTTTATTTTGTTTTATATCTGTGGGTGTTTGCCTACATGCATGTATGTGCACCACATGCATGCCTGTGGAGATCAGAATTGGAACTGGACTATACATGGTTGTGAGCTACCATGTGGGTACTGGGAATAAAATCTTAGTTCTCTGAAAAATCAGCAAGTGCTCTTAAGTTCTGACCATCTCTCTAGTCTTACTATAACAAGTTTGATTTTGCCGTGTCTGTGACCCAGAGTTGAAAAGTTACTGAGAAATTATGGCACAGAAAGCTTAAAATGTGTATTATCTGTCCATTAACATAAAATTTTGCTTATATATATATCACAATGAGTATTATTAATTTAAATAAAAGATAGCTAAAGTTTAAAAATGAAAATTTTCTGTTATATTAATTTGCAATTGAAGAAAATTTTATTTATAAGAAAACACTTAAATTATGTCAAAAGTTATTTTTTTATCTAAACTAATTACAAGTTTTAATATTTTATTATTTTAGTTAATAATTTTACATCCTCATAGATGACACTATGATAGATATATTTAAAATATATAATCACAACACATCTGTAACTCAACATAATGGATTTATTCATCATGTCAAACATTAATTGTTTGTTTTATAATATTTTATTTATTCTTTAATAAATGCATACTGTATTTTTTAGCATATGACTTCCCAACCCCAACTATCCCAGATCTTCCCCCAATTCCATACCCACTCACTTTCACATTCATTCTATGTCTTTATAATAAGAGTATTGAAATTCTTCTTTTCTAGTATTTTAGATTACACAATACAATATTACTATCTATATTCAAACTCTAGGTAATATAATACTAACATCTATTTCTCATAACTATGATGTTATTAAATAATATTTTATTCCTTGGATGTTTTATACATTTGCACAATATATTGGATCATATTCCTCCACTATTACTTGACTCCAACTCCCCATCCCAAATCCCTCACAACTGCATATCCTCTTCTGCATGTTATTAATAACCCTTGAGTCCAGTTAGTGCTGCTTGTATGTGCTTGGATATGAGACCATGGACTAGGGCATAAGAAACCTGCCTGCAGTAATGATGACATAAAAATTGTTTCCAAAAATAAGCTTCAAGGGTCAAATACATTACATCATCTTGTCCTGTTTTAAGAAATATTATTTTTAATACACAGTTGATACACAAACTTAAAACTAATGTCCAAATATTACAGATGACAAGGAGGACAAATTCAAACTCAATCTCTGCAACCCCTTCCATCCCCTCTCTAAAATATTCCATCATAATATTGAACAAGAGTCACTGAATTATAAATGAGAATACTCTCATATTCAATTCAGTAGCTGAGAAGCCATTATAATCATGTCACACACTCGATAGTCGTTCAAAATTGTACAAAGTTTAAAAAGCCACAAAGCATCTCCTAGACCTCCTTTTCTTAACTAATTCTATGCCTACTCCCAGGAAACCTCCAGTCTCCAGGTTGTTTCATAGGCTGGGTACAACCTCCAGAACTGAGTTCAAGGCTCTTATCAGTTGAGGATTTTCAGCCATGTATTCCAGTATTTTTCTAACTGCATATCCAAAAAAGTTAACCAAGTTGAATGAGGGTGAAACTCAATGACAGAGCAACACAGACAGCATTCTGGGTTTCATTCTCAGCATTGTAAATTAAGACCAATTCTTCCACATTGTTTTTATCTATTAAGTGTGTTGTTTCTCCAAACGCAAACATTGCTATATTGAATCTCTCAGAGAAGAGATGTAGGAAAATACAACTAATAAAAAGCATAAAAGAATAGCATAAAATTGGGAAGCTTACAAGAAACCCCTATTTCAAGTACATTCAGCCATTTATCATGAAGATTATATTTCTCTTTATGGAAGCAACAATATAAGAAACTTTATTAAGATTCTACTACTCATGCACTTAATAGTCAACATGGGTTAAGGACAAATTACCAGGCTGTATTATAAATATGAAATGTCATTTACTCAAGCTGTTAAAAAACATTATGGACTCTGGCTTGCAGTATATTTTAAATAATCATCAACCTGAGATATACAAATTTAAAACTAATGTCCAAATATTACAGATGACAAGGAGGACAGAGTCAAACTCAATCTCTACAACCCCTCCATCAACCCTCTAAAATATTCCAACATAATATTGGACAAGGTTCACTGAATTTTAAATTAAAATATTTACATATTCAATAGAATAAGTGTAGATGATATAAAAAGTGAAGCATCATAGTAGATATTTCTTTCACTATAAAATGTTTGATTCTCTGTTTCTTTAAAGGAATTTGTTTTAGTTCTTAGATTATTATCTATTTGTATAGATTAAGCAATTTAATATTATTTCAGTACACTTAAGAATTTCTGAGTGCTAAGCACTACTATCAACAATATGGCATCTGCATGTCCCAAGGTATTTTGGGTTGTATTCTCATAAATTAAAGTTTTAAACTTTCTTACATCTCCTCATATGATCTAATAAAATGAAGCCTACTTATATTTAGATGGAGAGAATGTTTGATGTAGTTTGTATTCCCATTCCTGTGGATGCAGTACATACATACACTTATCTCATGAGTATGAGCTTCCAAACCCTGAGTAGATGTTTAGTGATTAAAAGCATATAATGCTTCTGCAAGAATCGTAAGCACCCACATTGGTCAGCTTACAACTCTAGCTCCAGGACATCAGACACTTCTGGCTTTCTCAGATACCTGTATTCATGTATTCATACCCACTCACACACATAAAATTAAAAATAAAACATCGTAAAAGAATTTGAATTTCTTATACTTGTTTTAATATTTCAAATCTATTTATGTGTATGTAAGGTTATACTTCTTTTTCAAATTTTTAAACAAAATATATATAATATATTTTAACATTACTGGTATTTCTAGCATTTTAAAACATTTCAATTCTGTTTTATTCATTTATGTTTTCACTTGTAATTTTATGCCTCATTTAAAAATTATTTGGTTAAACATTTCAATGAAAACTAACAGAGTCCATTTTTAACACTTTGTGCTATGTTAACTTAAATTTCACACTTGTAACATCACATCTCTCAGACCAGGAATATAAATGTAATCATAAACCTATTAATTTCTCTTCAAACTATTTTCTTCTATAGAAATCCAAAGTATTTTCTGTGCCTCTATCTTGCTATTAACAAGTAAGAACACAGATCAAAGTGAGCAGTGTGCTTAGAGTCTACTGGGGACTTCTCAGTTGGTCTGCTACTTGAGGTTGAAATGGAAAGTAAATCCCCGACTATGTCTACTTGATAATTCATCCAGATACTTCCCAACCACAAAATGAATCTATTAGACCTTTATACACACCATTTATACAGTTGAAAATAGCAGAAAAAAATTAAAGTATATGTATTATCTCAGATACCTAAATGTTAAAGAATGACTGGATTTCACAATTTAGGTTGGAAAAGAAATATCCAAAGGCAAACCATGAATCCTCCTTAAGGTGTGAGATGTGCCGGGAGGACGTATCTGCCCAGGACCCTTCTCAGAGCTCCAATAACTTCCTTATTCCGCAGGCTATAGATAAGGGGGTTCAGAGCTGGGGTGACAATTGTGTAAAACACGGAGATGATATTGTCTTGTTTTGCACTGTGCAATGAACTGGGTAGGACATACATGAAGGTGGCCGCTCCATAGAACATTCCAACCACCATCAAGTGGGAAAGACAGGTGACAAGGGCTTTCTTTTTCCCTTCATTTGAAGGCATGTGCAGCACAGTGGACAGAATTAGTGTGTAGGATGTAACAATGGCAGAGAGGGGGAGTAAGAGGAATGTCACCCCTGTCACATAAACCATGAGCTCATATTGGGAGGTATCTACACAGGACAGCTTCAGCAAAGGCAGGATCTCACAGAGCAGGTGTTTAATTTTCTGGGACATACAGAAAGGGAAGTGCATTGTATACACAGTATGACCTACTGCAGTCAGAGATGCCAGGATCCATGACGTGGACACTATGAGGCAGCATATTGTAGGACTCATGAAGATCATGTAGTTCAGAGGATGACAAATGGCCACATACCTGTCATAGGCCATGAAGGCCAGAAGGAGGTCCTCTGCACTGCCTAGCATCAATGCTAGAGCCATCTGAAGGGCACAGCCCCCAAAGGATATAGTATTGTCTTTCAAAAGAAAATCCATGACAGCCTTGGGGGTGACAACTGATGTGAAGAGAAGATCAATGAGAGACAGCTGCCTCAGAAGGAAGTACATGGGTACATGGAGCCGGGCATCCACTGTGATAACAAGGAGTAGCAGTCCATTGCTGGTCAGTGCCAGCATATACAGGGCTGTGACTATGGCACAGAGCAGTTCAGGAGAGCTACTTCCATTCAGAATCCCCACTAAGATGAAGCCACTTTCCAAGGTGGAGTTCCAGATCTCCATTCTGGATGGTATCTTTGATTGCCTAGAAATAGATGGATTCTTAGTACAAGCCTTTGTAACATATTAAACCCGCATCTGAATTATTGCAGGTCACTCTGGGCTGACCAACAGCAATACCATTAAATGTATTTTCTAATTTCTGAATTATGAAAAACCATCAACTAAATGGGTAAGAAGCATATCAGTAATTACTAAGCATGTAGAATTTGCTTTCTGTAAGGCATCATAAAGAAGAAAACAGACTAAACCATCTCTGAAGTTGAAAAATTGTAGAGGTCTTGGGGGTTTGGAAGGGGTATAAATGCAATAGTCATGTGTGAAATTCTTAAAATAATTAATATTTAAAAAAAGGAAAAACACTTCTCTCTTCAAATTAAGCAAAAACGCTGGAAATTAATTTGAAAACCATCTGTGCAAAGGATTAGAAATGTTCAAAGAAAAGAAACAAAGCAGGATTAAGTAAGGTAGCAATAGCCAGAACACTGGATACCACAGCCTGCCGCCTCTCTCTGAATCTAGAGTCAAGCAATCTCTCCTACTCTATTCACTTTTCTTTTCCTACTGAGTATCTAGAGAGAAACACTAGATGGTTCACAGCTGAAGAAAACTTATTTCTAGGAAAATGATGATTGTATTAGGGATCTCACATCAAGAGCTGTCAGCAAGGCTGAGATGGATGGGGGAGCATTGCTAACCTTTACAAAGTGGTCAAAAGAACCAGAGGAGAAAAGAATGAAGTTTGGAAGCATATTTTCATACATATTATTACATGTTACTACTCAGTATACTTAAAATTTAAAATTTATTTCTAATGGCTTTTCTGTAGTATTTCAAAGGCAGAAAGTCACATAGATAAAAGAGGAAATTTCAACTGATATTAAGTAACTTTGTTTTGAGATACTACTAGTTTAAACATTTTCACTGGACTCTAGGAGTCCAGGAAAATCCCGATATACCAAAGGGAAATACTGATACTCATTACCTGGGGCTTAGAATTCTATTAACTCAGATACAACCAGTGTTTCACAATGACTGATATTGTTTCCACTTGTACAGGCTGGCGTGTAGACAAGGTGTCTAGAGAACAGATAGGAGTGAGTAAAAAATTAGAGAATCTCACAATTGACAGACAACTGAGGTCTTCAATCAATGTCTCAATACTCAAAGCCTGAATCAGAAACAAAACCCTTCTTTACTGCAAAAAGCAAAAGACACATATTCCAGACCACACTAAGTACCTTAGACTTCTTTGGTGAATGAAGCTGTATAAAACTCTGAGGAAAAGAGGTTCTTCTGAGGGATGGGATGAAGACTTGTGCCTATCACTAAGATCAAGGGTCAAAGGCCCCTCTAGCTGCTGGCATTGATAGTCCTCCACTGGAGGAAGATTGGTCATCTGAGAATTCAGCATGAGATACTTAGAAAGCAAAAATATGAATCTTCCACTACGTTTCCCATCCAGTTTCTGTATGGGAAAGTTTTATTGAGTACCACAGTTCTGGATGAATTTTTTGAGTGTCTGAGCTTAGATTTTCATGTCTCATCCACTGCAAGGTTTCCACGATCTAAGATAAGCACAGTAAAAAAAAAAGTGAATCAGTATGGCCAAGACTGCTCAAAAAAAACTAGTGATGCCTCTAACCTCGTTGTCTCAGGAGCAGCAGTGAAATTTTGGTTTTATCCTGAGGGAGATTTGACAGTGTCATCCTCCCAGGTGACATAATCCATGAAAATGCTATAGGAAACTGGATTTTAATGAATCCTCCTAGGCATGTCCTTTGGATTGCCACTCTGTACACTTAATTCACGTCTTTGGCTCTTGGGTACAAAAACCTATTCTGTTCCACATGGTCTTCATCAGGAATTCCCTATGGAAGAGCTGCTATTGAAAACTGTCCCAAGCAATAAGGAACCTCGATGTACTTTTTGTCAAGTTACAAAGGATTTCCCAAGGCCTCCATAAGAGTTCCACTCTCCACTTTCCCTCATCACAGCACCTCTTGTGTGTGTTGTGATCAGCTGCATGAAGTAGGCACATATACTTGCTAATAGTAGGTCTTCCTTCAATAACACTAATTTATTTGACCTGCTTATGATGTTTCAACTCTCCATTTCTTCATCTCATGTATGTTCCTTCTTATACCCTTTTTATCTGGTTCCCTTTAATAAATTATTCTACCTGTAAATTTTTAGAAAACTGCCTTTTCGGAGATCATATTTTCTGTTTCAACTTTAAGAAAAAAATAAGCCTGTTCTATTATGATGATAAAAGGATCGATGCAAATATTATTATACAAAAGTAATAGAAAACAGGTTAGCTATTGATTTTTATCTCTATAAAGGCAACATACACAATGTGAGAAATATTAATTGAACTCCTAGTTCAGTACTGGTATATGTGAGAATAGCACTTAAAAGGGTAGTAAGTTTGGGCTGAGAATATGGTTCAATGTCAGAGCACATTGTTCAATGGTTAGTGACTTGCCTACCATGTTCAAGACTCTAGACCCAATACCCACTGCCACAAAGACTAAGAATAATATTGATTTATTTTAATTTTCAGTAAATTATTTCTTTGAACCTCTGGTAGAAGATGCTAAGTGGTTACTGTATCAGGAAGAGGATTCTAAAGTTCTAATCCTTGGCATAGTCAGAAAAAATAAGCAGGCACAGAAATTTTAATATCTAATAAAATTATTTCAAAACAAATCTGAAGAGATAAAAAAGGATACTATATACTAACTAAAAGGAGAAAAAAAATCTCTGACAAGGTTATTATAATTCTAAACAATTATTCACCAAACAGAAGTGTGTTCAACAGAAAAAACATACCGGGAAGTTTGGTGAGGTAGAGCAGGTTGAGTCCTGGAGACTCAGTGGGCACACACCTGAGACTTGGGTGACTCCCCTCTCCCTACCAAACTCCTCACATAAGGAAACATGACCTGTGACTATGTGGGGCCAGAACAGAGTTCTACATGCTAATGAGGTACCTAGAGGCCCTGAGGGTTTAGTCAAAAAACGTCCCTTCTCAGACATTTCTCCCTGCAAAAGGTATTTAATCTCAGGTCCTCCATGAGAAGTGGATATAGTATGGTAAGTATAGCATGCATTTACTTTTCACCATCAATTTTCTACCATGAATGACCAATACACAGTTTAGAACCATGAACTGTCTTTCATCAAGATCTGCCATGAGGAGTCATGGAGAAGGTATTCAACTACAGAGCCTCAGCTTAATTCCCCTGTAGAAGACCTCACTGAACTTCAAGCCTGACTCTGCCATACAAAGAAAATCAATGTTGGGACAAGCTGGAGCTCCCCTTTCCCCTGGCCCTGGACTAGACACTGTCCCTGTACTGTGGGCCCACCACTCCATTCTTGGCTCTTCTCGGCCTCCTAGTGTTGCCTGAATGTCCAAGAGTCAAAGAACCCCGTCGGCCCTCATCTCATCTCACTCAGGTCCAGGAACCCCTGAGCAAGCTCCAGCTTTCCCCCATATCAGAGTGAAATTTCTGTGCTTCCCTGAAGCTAAGCACCTGCAGCAGTGTGGGATAAGCACAGTCAAACTCCCCTCATTCTGCCTCCCCAAGAGGTTGTGCCCAACAGCAGGACAGATGCAAATCCACAGAAGGGCACCAACATTCGTAAAAGAAATTGTACAAAAATTATATATTGAATCTCACACAGTGATAGTGGGTAACTTCAAACTCCACCCTCAACAAAAGACAGGTCATTGAACTTGAAAGTAATCAGAGAAATTCTAGAGTAACATTACATCATAAATCAAATGAGCCTAGCAGACTTCTATAGGACATTCCACCCAAACACTAAGCAATGCACTTTCTTTTCAGTAACCCATGGGATTTTTCTGAAATTGACCACATACTAGGACAGAAAGGAAGCTTAACAGCCATAGGAAAATTGATATAGCACCCTGTGCTTTATCAGACCACCATAGATTAATGCTGAATATTAACACTACTTGCAAAGGCAAAATGCACACAAACTCATGGAAGTTAAACAATGCAAAATTGAAAAAAATTAGGTCAAGACAGAAATTAAAAAAAAATTTAGACACTTTTGAGAATTTAATGAAAATGAAACCCAATGGAAACAATAGCAGCAAATTTATAGCACAAGTAAGTAATTTTCATCTTGGCCTTTTTGTAATTATATACTGCTAAGTTTAGTGTTGATTTCAAATCATTTCTCAATCCATATACTTTTCCTTACCCTTAAGCTCATATTTCTTTGCTTAACTTTATTTTTTAATTTCTGAAATTATAATAAAACTAAAACAGTCCCTTCCCTCCCTCCCTCCAAACCGTCCTTGTATTTTATGAAACACTATACCATTCATTATTACTGAAGAACAGCCTTAAATTTCAGAAAACACTATGTTCAGAATTATAAACAATGTTGGAAGTAAAACCCTACTTTCTGTTTATATCTGAAATTTACAAATGTACCTGGAAGATACAAAGTACATGAGATAAACTTGAGTATTGACTAAAATAACAAAGGGCATGATTGCTGTGCTAGAATTTTCATCTGCACTGATGGTTTATTGATACTGACTCTTCACTGTAGTTACATGCTTACTTACACCAGCCTTTATTTTCCCTTCTCATCTTCTTTTAATTACTTTTATTTTTTCTCCTTAGGTCTAACAATCTACTGTGCAATTTTTTGATCTAGTTGAGGAAGCACTACACAAAAGTTAATTTTGAAAGTGGGTAATGGGATTAACATCAAAAACCTTAGCAAACAAACTCTTATTCTGTATTCTGAAATGGTAACTGGCTTCAAATTCCCATGCCCCCAAACTATTTTAAAGTTATTCTCCTGAGAGCCCCTTTCACGTCCTTGTTTCTCAGGCTGTATATGATGGGGTTCAACATAGGGGTCACTGCAGAATAGAACACCGAAATCATTTTATCCTTTTCATTCATTATCTTGGAGTTGGGCCTCATGTAGGCAAATATTGCTGAGCCATAGAAGAGAACAACAACAATGAGGTGGGAGCCACAGGTGGAGAAGACCTTGAGCCTTCCCTCCCCAGACTGCATCTGGATCACAGTGGAGACAATGTTCCAGTAGGAGGTGAGAATGAGAGAGACAGGTGCCAGGAGGATTACCACGCCCATTGCAAAGATGGCCATTTCTGTGCTGTAAGTATCTGCTGAAGCCAGCTTCAGGAGGGCTGGAGGTTCACAGAAGAAGTGGTTAATGACATTGTTTCCTCGGTAAGGAAGACGCAATGTGAATGTGGTATCCACCAGGGACACCAGTGCACCACTGGCCCAGGACCCTGCAGCCAGCTGGACACATACCCAGTGTGTCATGATGGTGGAATAGTGTAGAGGCTTGCAGACAGCCACATAGCGATCATAGGACATCACTGCCAGCAGTGCACACTCTGTGCATCCTACCAGAAGCAACACGACTATCTGTGTGGAGCATCCAGCAAAAGAAATGGTCTTCCTCTTCATCAGGAAGTGGACGAGCACCTGGGGCACTGTGGTAGTAGAAAAGCAGAGGTCAGCAAAGGACAGGTTTCTAAGGAAAAAGTACATGGGGGTGTGGAGTCTGGGGTCTGAGTGGATGAGCACGATGATCAGCAGGTTTCCCAGTACAGTGAGCAGGTAGATGAGGAGGAAGAGGAAGAAGAGCAGGGCTTGGGTCTGTGGGTCCTGTGAGAGGCCCAGGAAGATGAATTCTGTCACAGAGGTTCTGTTGTCTTCACCCATGAATGGTTGTTTATCTCTGAAGAAGAGCATCAAGGAAAGAAACACATCAGTTGTTTCAGAACATTTGCATAATTGGTTATTTTATTAATTCAAAATTGGACCATTCTTTTCTATAAAACTATTTCCATGTTGTGAAAGACTGGGTTTTCTTTTGGGCTGTGTGGTTCTGACAATAAATCCAGTTTTTCCTTTTTTTTCTTCTCCCTTTACATCTTTTAGTGGAAAAGGGATTCTGAATATGTTTTGTCACAAACCCACCTGTGTTCCTCCCAATGACCTGAGGGGACTGTGGTGCTGCTCAGAGTGCACCATCTTTATGTGGGTCTGGGGAGCAAACCTGATAACCTTAACTAATGCTTTATATTGAGAAATGTTGCTAATGTTTTTGAAGCCTATCATCTTCATTATTTGCAAAATAACCCTTAAAATATTTTTTCTTTGTTTGTTTGCTTTGATTTTTTGTTTTTGTTTTTTCTGTTTTGTTAAGCCAGGGTTTCTTTGTAGGACAATCTCGGATGTTTTTGGACTCACTTTGTATATCAGACAGGCTTTAAACTCAGAGATTCATCTGCCTCTACCTCCCAAGTGCTGGGATTAAAAGTGTAAGCTGCCACCACCCACAAAGAATCACTCTTTAGAGTGAAGAATAAATAGAACTTTATGAAAAAGAAATTAATATTTTATAATCCTATCATTCAAATTCATTTATTTCCAATATAAAGAGAATTCTGTAGGTTATCATTAAAATAGCTGGCTTTTTGGCTGTTACACTTAGCATCCTTCAAATACCCAAAGTCTCTCTTCTGCACAATTTGTAGTTCTTTGTGCATGGTCCTTTAGCACTAATAACACCAATTTCCTTCCACTGCAATGACCTAGTGGACATTATTGTTAACAGTTTCATTTTATTCACCTTCAATCCACTTTAAATATGTAACAAATAGTTACTCTCATTCCTACATTCCTAAATGTAAAAATGACTCCAATTAGTCTCATACTAGTAATTCAGAGTACCTGTGACTTTCTGCAAAGTTCTCTTCTTTCTTCAAGAATTTCCTGTAGGGAAAGTCAAGGTCTTGTGAGCTCACTCTGTCTATAACTCATATCTACTCTGAATGAACTCAAAAGTCTTCTCTATCTCCAGGGTTACAGGTACTCTGCCTGCCAGAGTCATCAACAGACAGACAAACAACAATCAAGTATATCTCTAGTTTTGTTTCCAAGGTTTAGGATTTCAATGAGAATTATTAAAAGGGCAGATATTGAGGATTGAGACAAATATCACTTGCAGATAATTTGGTGGTGAGTCTACAAGTCAATTCTAGACATAAGTGACAGAATAGCAGTCATGGGAGGAAGCAAAGTGGAAGAGAAGTAAAAATAATAAAAAGGCTGTACTCATGTATGAAATTCTCAGAAGAATAAAAATTTAAATAAAAAAACTCTAAAATTTATACCATTCTTTATTATCATCTCTAACAAGAAATTCACATTATCATATAAGTCAGAAATTAGACATTAACATTTGTCCAAAGTTAGAAATAAAAGACAATCATTTGTGATTTATTATGATTGTTTTTGGAGGGGGGCAAGGTTGTGGGTATGAATGTGTGTGTGCTTCTGCATCTGTATGTGTTTCTTGTGCTTGTACTTTGGCTTTTCTTCCTTCTATTGGTTTGTCTTGTTATATCTGATTTGTTTGTTTTTGTTTTATTATCCCTTAGATACCTATTGTTTTCTACAGAGAAACAGAAGGGTGTGAATTTATATAGGGTGTGGATCTTAGAGGAGTAGGGGATGGGGAAACCATAATGAGAATATGTCATATGAAAAGAATCTATTTTCAATAAAAGAAAAATAGAAAAAATAAAATAAAAGGATAAAATATCTGTTTTGAGGGTCCTTAGAAACTAATTATTATACCCTAGAAAAATAGTGAATTAATAGTGAACCCACAACAAACACCACCATGTTGATAAACAGGGGTGACCCCTGGGGTGGAGGAACCTAATGGAAGCAGGGAGCATGGCTCAGCAGAGAACTATTCTATTTGTACTTACATATAATGATTGCTTTAATTTTCAATTTAGCCTACATACTCTGAGAAAAAAAAAGACAATGAAATTTTTAAATAAGTAAACAGTTAAAATGAAAATACATAAGAATGAAAAGTATACAATACAGTGAAAATAATGTCATAGTATGTCAAAGCAGACACTGTAAGTTATAGGAGTCAGCCAGAAGAGGCTTCCTGAGGGATAGATTAACGCTAAGCTCAGCATTTCCAATCAAAATAATTAATCTTCTTCACAAGATTAGTCATAGTTGAATAATTGACAAGGTAGGGACAAATATAATATGATCACATAATTTATCATAGCAAAAACATATAACTTCTTCAGATTTCCAGAATGTTTGTCCATGTACTGCACACAGAGAAACATACATAAATAAGTATATATATTTAAAAATAAGGCAGTGCTTTATTGACTTCATGAAGGATAAGATTTCTAAGCCTGACTACAAAGGTTCAAAGTTCAAAAGGAAATGATAATTTTTTACTCCAATGGTTTAAGAATAAATTATAACAAAACACAATGGGAATAAAGGAACAAAGAAATGATATTACAGATGACAGAGCAAACATTAATAACTCTTTATGGATGTGCAATGATAAACTAATTAAGAAGTAGGTAATAAATACAATGGGAAAAGAGAGTATACTTATGGCCTGGCAGTAGATTACAATTTAGCACAGCCAAACTAAAATTAGATGCCTCAATTGTTTACCTGTAGATGATATTTTTGAATATATAACATGCTGATGAGGCTTTTCTAATTACTGAAAATTCATGAGTATTTTATGTGTATAGAAAATACATAAAAATTAACACTTTACACTATAATTATCTAACATTCATGTTTTCATGTAGTGATCATATATTTCTGTGAGTGATGGGATTACAACTGACAATTCTCTTTTCAATTTTGTATAATTTTATTATCTGAATATTCAACCACAAAGCAGATCTTTGTGTTTATAACCAAATAATAAATAGTTTTTTCCACTGGATCGTTTAGGTTGTAGCTGTTGCTTATTTCATCACTGCCTCTCTTTCCATCCTCCCTATTACATTCTGAAACTTTGTAAACACCTGGCATAAAAGCTATTGTTGGGTAGAGATCTTGTTTTAAACTCTATTTTCTCATGTAATCTTCATAAGTTACTCTCTCTACATGTTATGTAGACAATTAAAATAAGCTTCAAATTAAAGACATGAATTTTCTAGGGTTTTAGTGTCTAGGTTGGAATCAAGTTCCCATGATGGAAGCCTGATGCTCGTGGTCATAATACTCATCACCTTTTCCTGAGAACCTGGTAACATCATATAAATGGTTAATGGTGGAATGGTACAAAGTGAAATCAAGCCAACTTTTACTGTGCTCCAAGGGATGTCCATCCTGTGGCCTGAAGACTGCATGTAGTAAAGGAGAGCTAGGAATGTAGCCCAACATAAAATCCTAAATGTTTCTTAAAATGTTATGAGACTGGTTGATTTTTTTCTGTAACTCGTTTTGTGGTTTCCTATTAAAAAACATTATGGGTGACAGCATGGTATTGCACAGTCCTGGCACTCCTGCACGCATTACCACACACATTGACAGCCTTCCTTGGAGACTTTCTGTTGTTTTCTTCTTGATATGATTTTCTTTTTACTAATTCTGTTCAAACATTGTTAAAGAGGATAAACAGAAAACAGCCTAAAGTTACAATAGGCAAATGGTTAAAGAAAGTCCAGCACTTACATCTCTTCTCAACTTCATGTCATTCTCTGATTGTTCCTTAGTTTGTTAGTGCCATGGCTTTGGGCAACATATACAGCATAAATCTTTACGTCCCCCCAACTCTCTATTCCAGATTAAAATGTTCTCTGATTCTTCAGAAATATGATTCACTGTGTTTAATGGAGTAGTTCTGGTCCCTTTAGCTTTTGTCTTTATGGTTGGTTTTAATATAACTGTTTCCTGAAATTTTCTACTTAATACATATGCAGGTTGGCTATTACCTTCAGAGTATACATAAAAACTTGCATGACATTCTCACATGAATTTTAAAAATATCTAACATATGTTTCCATGATCTTAGAGTGGGTTGCAGCCTCAATATTCTTTAAACATACATATATTTCTATCACTTGTAGTTCAGCATTATCTGGCACATACTAATGATTAAATAAAAGTTAGGTTATCAAAAGAACAAAGAATCCCATGCAGACACTTTCACAGAAGCACACCTAATTTTTAAAAACCTGTATTTGAAAAGAGCAGGGAGATGGTTTTCCTACATGTTTTTCCAATGTAGGAGCCTTGGGTTGCATTCCATCCCGGACTTGTAAGGAAACACCAAAGTGGATGCACTGAGTAAGCAAGAGGCAGAGGAGAAAATGGGAGCCAAGAAGAGTGAAGGCTAAAGCCCCTGTCTATGTGAAGAGAATGGAAACTCCTTGGAAGAAGAACTTCCTCCTCAGCATCTTCCCTACCCTGACCTGGAACACTGGCAGTTGTGAACACAGCACAATGAGAGCAATGATGGAAAGAGAGTGACAAGTGGAGCTTTGGTGTCTGCAGCCTGTGTTGCCTTACCCTAACAAATAATGTCCATTGCTGTTTCCCAACTATGGTGATGCTGGGAGATCATCTGGAATTTCTTTCCTAATGCAGAAAGTGCTGTATGTGAAGAGACTCAACTAAGAGCCACCAGCTTAGAGGAGTATCAACCAGGAAGTCTTCAAACCTGAGTTCCTAAGAGTTGTTATTACCAGACAGTTCCCTGGAGCACCCAGGCTGTTAACTTTTTAAAAATCATTCTACAAGTAGATATTCCATGGGGACTAAAATAATCATCTGTAACTAAGATTCTTGAATTTCATCTGATGTCAAACCAAGTCACTCTGTGGTCATATGGGGTCTTCAAGTCTCATTTCAGTATTGATGGTAATATAAAATACAGCTGAGAGAATTGTATTAATGCCTCAGTATCTGCAAGGACTTGGGTTCAGTATGTCTTTAGATATCCAGGAATATTCATCTTTTATGCAATTAATATTGACTCATAAACTATGCACACACTCCCTTCTATTTTAATTTCTGTAGTTATTACTTATAATATTTAAAATAATCCTCACATATTCCAGATGTGTATATTTAAAAATCAATTTCTATTTATGGTTGGCAAATCTGTGGATGCAGAATATGTAGGCAAAAGGGGGCAGATTTTGGATTGAATTTCCCAAATTAAGAGCTTTCAGAGAGTTCTAACCATTCATTGCATGCATTTGTGTCTAAAATGTCTCAATTTCATTATAGTCACATGGGAAAATCATGCTACAGGAACATGGCACAGAACAAGATACCATGACTACTTAAATGAAGGCTTCAGTAGAGTCAATAGAAAAACTCAGAATGAGAACTAGGTCAACACACAGCTTTTGTAGTAAAGTCCACAGTATGGACAATATTTCTGTCTACACACATTCAAAACTAGCAAAACCTGGCCTTAGATCAAAAAGTATTTTTAAAGTTGCCCTCTGGATGATAAATGACAACATTCCTGACCAGATTAAGAAATACAAGAGAATAGACAAATTGATTAGTTCTAAATAAAATGTCAATATAACTGTAAACCCCAAGGCAAAAAGTCAGCAAAGAGGTTCCATTGAAAACAAAGATTAAACAAACAAACAAAAAAACCTAAGGGAATGGAAAAGTAAGGTAAATAATAATAATAAGGAAAATGGAAATACCAACAAGCATTTTTCACACACACACTGTGGTAATCACTGCTTGATTGAAATATTTAAAATATTACCTAAATTTTTCATTCTAACTTTTAATTCTCTGGCAGTACCATCATTTGCCTTGCATTGTGTCACTGAGAGATATCCTTAATTTCTTAAGCTTATTTTTAGTATAGCAGAAGTTCTATCATCTCTATTTTAAAACCGTGCAAGTCACTAAGAAAGTCCTCAAATAAAACTAGCAAAGATAACCAAATCAAAAGATGAAACATGAAAAGCCACTGTGATTCCTTCATAGGGCCTTTTAAACTCTAAACAAA
Organism: Montemys delectorum; assembly: GCA_019843815.1. Taxonomy (NCBI): domain Eukaryota; kingdom Metazoa; phylum Chordata; class Mammalia; order Rodentia; family Muridae; genus Montemys; species Montemys delectorum. The sequence continues at coordinate 29,008 of JADRCD010162385.1, forward strand.
TATATTCATAGATACCAAGATGTACAAATGCTATATGAAGGTCAAAAAAGTTTAATACTAAAAGTGATCTATACATAATATGAACTGAATATAAACTAGCACATGAACGAAGTCATTAAGTTGACCCATGGTTGAGGAGGAAAGACGGTAAGAAAGATAAAGAATCATCAAACTAATGTTAAATCATCAGCACAAATGGAAAATCAGCAGCAAGTCAGAAATGTTAACAAGGAAATTAAACAAAACAAAAATATTGTAAATAAAACTGCATCAGGGGACCAATTAGAAAACACAGTGGAAGCACAACCAATAGACTCACCCAAGCGAAAGATAGAATACCTTACCAAGGAAGCTGTTCCTGAAAGTCAGGGTACTAATACTACCATGCTTGGTAAATGCTATGGTTGTAAGTCTAAAATGCATTAACCATAGCTAAGAACAAGAACTAGATTAAGTACCTATCAACAGATGAATAGATGAAGAAAATGTTGCAATTAAACACAATGAAATTTTACTCAGTCATAAAGGATGAAAGTATGCCATTTTCAATGAAGTGGATGAAACTAGAGATTATATGTAAAGTGAAATAAGAAAGACTTGGAAAGACAAATATTGCATGTGTTCTGTCATATGTAGAACCTAGATTTGAATGTACAACATGTCAAAAAATGAAATACCAACATTGAAAGTAAGTTAGGGAAACCAGCAAAGGACAATAGAGGGAGGAAGATAAAATATTGAATTCTTTCTTTCATGTGCATTGGGGTCTGAAAATTTCCACACAAACAACTCAGACACAGACCTCAGATAAATGGGGATTGTTTATTGAGTGTCATACCACAAGACTGATGAATCAGGGACATGGTTCAGGCTCAGGAGCTGAACCATGACCTTGAGTCAAGATCCTATAGAGCATTTTAAGCCTAATATCTACAAACATCTGTTCCAACTTATTTCATCAATCAGGATTTAGGGATAAGGGGATTTCCTTAGTTGTCCTTGTTGTATATTTACCCTGTTCCCATTGGATGGGGTATTCAACTATGGTGGAGGATTTGCTTTGGTTGATATTCATCTCTTAACTTGTCTACCAGGATGGAACTTGTCTAACATTCATGTCTTTAATAACTAAGTAGTACTCCATTGTATAAATGTACCACATTTTCTGTATTCATTCTTTTGTTATAGGACATCTGGATTCTTTACAGCTTCTGACTATTATAAATAAGGCTGCTACAAACATAGTGGGGCATGTGTCCTCGTTATATGTTAGAGCATCTTTTGTGTATATGCCCAGGAGTGGTAGAGCTGGGTCCTCAGGTAGTACTATGTCCAAATTTCTGGGAAACCATCAGAATGATTTCCAGAGTGGTTCTACCAGCTTGCAATTCCACCAACAATGAAAGAGTGTTCTCTTCCTCCATATCCTTGCCAGCATCTGCTGTCACATGAGTTTTTGATCTTAGCCATTCTGACTGATATGAGGTGGAATCTCAAGGTTGTTTTGATTTCCATTTCTCTGATAACTAAGGTTGTTAATGATTTCCATTTCTCAGATAACTTTTCTTTAGGTACTTTTCTGTCATTTGCTATTCCTCAGTTGAGAATTCTTTGTTTAGCTCTACACCTCACTTTTTATTTGATTCTCTGGAGTCTAGCTTCTTAAGTTCTTTGTATACATTGGATATTAGCCCTCTATCAGATTTAGGATTGGTAAAGATCTTTTCCCAATTTCTTGGTTGCCGTTTTGTTCTATTGACAGTATCCTTTGCCTTATAAAAGTTTTGCAATTTTATGAGGTCCCATTTGTTGATTCTTGATCTTACAACACAAGCCTGTGCCTGTATGTTTGAGGCTCTTCCCCA
>JADRCD010162389.1:2439-17078 GCA_019843815.1 Montemys delectorum
TTATTACAACCTGTTAGTAATGCATAATCATCACTGGGAATTTGAGAAGTTTACAATCTCCATGGAAACACACCTGTGGTGTGCCGGTGAACGTGCTTCTAAACAGAAAGCATACCCTAATGAGGAGACCCCCTTCCTGGACTGACGAGAAGGGAGGAACAGAGCTGAGCATCAACATCTATGGCTCTCTGCTTCCTGACTGTGGTGTAGCCTCATGCTCCCACTGCTCTGACTTCCCGTCTTGACAGACTGCCCTTAACTGTGAGTCACACCAAACTTTTCCTTCTTTAAGATTTTTTTTTGAGGGGGATGTGGGGTGGGTTTGGGTGTTTTGTCTCAGCAGTGGGAAGAGAAACTAATACTCTAGTGTAACCATGGCAACAAGTAGACTCCCCCCACCTTAGGGTGCTGTGTGGGATGAGGAACACGGTTCCATTTTAGAGGTAAGAGGGTCATTTTAAAAAGTCACCTCTTTCCTTTTGTTTCCTTCTTATTTTTCTAACCTCCTGGTTCTGTCTCCCACCCCTTGGCTTAATGGCGCCATTTTTTGTTTCTTGGGTCATAAAGAAGGATGATTCCAAACCAAACCCGAACACAAGCATTTTCACCACCGGGACTGGCTGGCAATTTTTCTTCTGTGGAGTTTACATCAGAAGTTTGGGTTGACCTGCCTGCTTTCTCCCCTAAGACATTCCTTCTGTGGTTTCTCAGGTGTGGTAAGACAGGCAGAAATGTCACAACACATGTGGGATAAGTGTGTAAATGTATTAGACTTTATTTGGGGAAACAGGCTTTCGCCAACACCCAAGTTCAACAGGAAAGGCGGTTGAATCACAAGTGGAGAGTTGTTGAAACCCCAAACCACTTGCATCTTAAATTAGACGCAACCAACCTGAGGAGGAATTTTTAAATCCAAACCATCCACCACCCCCTCTTTCTAGATTTCTTTCAGTATCAAACAGAAAAGAAACACAGAATACCAGGAGAAGACTAGTTTTCAGGCTAGAACAGGTGAAAACTGCATTTGTTAACTTGGGCCTGTGCTAGAAAAGCTGGAGACACTGGAGCGAAGACCTTGGTCCTGCCGGTTCTCTGTCCCGTCCAGGATGAGCTGTCATAACTAAGGACTGGGCCATCCTGGTGCTGGAGTTCCAGGTAACAAATAGAACCATTCAGGGATTCAGTCTGTGAGTCCAGCCAGTCGTGCGCATGCCCTGCAAATGCTAGGCAGGGGCACACTTGCTCCAGGGTAACCTGAGATTCATGCCTCTTGGACTGATGGAGCCACTAATGCAGACTCAGCAGAAAGCAACATTGCCCCCACAACTCTAACTGATTGTTCGAGTGGAAACACATAGAAGTCTCATGTTGGTCTATAGCTGAGCCTGGCGGTCCTTTAATTCTAAGTACTTGAGTTCCTGAGGCAGGAGGACTGCAAGTTGAAAGCCTGAACAGCTTAAGGATGCCTTGTTTTAAAAATAAATCTATATAGACTTTTAAATGGTGGTGGGGGTGTGATAAAGCTCAGTGGTGATTGCTGGTATGTACAAGAGCCTGGGTTCAAGGCCCAGTGCCCCAAAAATAAACAGTAAAGATATTGGTAAGGGATTGGACACTTTTTACAAAGCAAACAGATGGGCTGGTTGGTGCTTCCAGGTTAGAGCAGCTGCTCCTGAGTGTGGAGAAAGGAGGTCTTTTCATCTTTCCTCTGAAGCTCCGTGTTCCAGGAGGTGGACTACCAGCCCACGGATATGGTCTCACCCTGTTTTCTTACTGCAAAATTAATCTGGCCTATGAACTCCTCTGCTAGCACTGGGAAAGGTGAGGTTGGAAAAGCAAAGCACAAACCCAGACCCGAATCGTCAAGGTTGTAGACGCAAAGATTATTATTATATATTTTTAATGTGTTTGGTAATGCTCTAGAATGGTTGAGAATGCTAAAACTGCAAAAATAACGAACGGTTTTCAGCCACTCTGGGGCATTCAGGGTAGCTTTGGTCAGTGTGGTATGGGCTGGCCACAGGATAGGTGAGGTCCGGTGCTAGGGTCTGTGTGAGACCTGGATTCAACTCTCTACCTGCAGCTCTGCGTTTGCGCTCCAAGCCTCTTCTGGGCTTTGTCCCCTTAGATGTAGACGATAGCTCTGCTGGGCTCTGTGAAGAACCAATTCCTGAGGGGAAAGACCCACCGTGCGAGCCCTGGAAAGCTGAACCCTGACACAAGCAGCGTCCCACTAGCAACAGGCCACGGGGTCACCAAGCACCGAGTCTCCCGTGGTCACACCACAGAAAGAAGACCTTGCACACAGTCCCCAGTTCTAGGCTAGCAGCTGTAGCCACCCAGGTATCCCTTCTGAGGGCTGGCGTCCTCTGCTCCCTGCGCGTCTCCACAGCACAGCCATCTCGGGAATCCAATCAGAGAAAGGCCAAAACAACAATGCAACAAAACAGAATGCCAGGCGCTGCTCCCCAGCCTGTGATTGAGCCCTCAAGGGTTGCCTGCTAATCACCACGGACTGAGAAGTTCCCGTGCCCACGCCAGCCCCACTGCTCGAGCGCAGACACAGCAGTGCCTCCCCACAAGCACACTGGATCCTCTTGCTTTGTTCCCTAGAGCTCAGACGCCAGGGCTGCTCAGAAAGATCTGGGAGCTTGCAGAGCATTGTGGGTACTGGCATGCAAATGAGGAGCACAACCAAGCGCGTCCCACATTGCTTCAGAGGACTTGAATTTTTTATGGTCTGTATGCGCTTTTTGATGTTTTCATTGTCTCCCAGCATAACTGATATGCATTCCGACTCTGACAACCAGGAGTGGTGGTGGGGTTTTCTTTCTTCTTTTTTCTTTTCTAGGAGCTGGTCGTCTATACCTCAAAAATTATGTATGTATACTACAAGAAAACAAAACAGCAGCAACAAGAGTAGCAACAAAAAATCTACTCCAGCGTGTGGAGGTTACCTCACTTACAGGAACATAATCCAAAAAGAAGGAAACTGGAGGTAGAGGGCCAGGTTCTTAATGTAATGGCGGTCAGTGGGGAAGAATGCATCCTCATCACCACCCCCTCACTTGTGTGTACTTGCTTAGTAAAGTTGGACACACACACACAGAAACACAGACAGAAACATACACTGACACACAGACACAGAGACACACACAGACGAGATACATATAGGCACACACAGTGACATACAAACACACACGACACACACAGAGACACACACATACAGTTACACACACAGACACTCAAAGACACACATACACAGACACATATAAACACACACACAGAGACATACAAAAACACATATAGATACAAACAGACACACAGATACATACAGACACAGATATACATGGACACATATACAGAAACATACACAGAGACATACACAGAAACACATATAGACACATACAGACACACACAGAGACACACACAAAGAGACATATACAGACACATACAGAGAGAGAGACACACACATACCCCCTGATGGAGTGAACTTTTACAGTCATTTGTCCTTTCAAGATCCATCACCATGCTGCTAAATATCTCAGGGGCAGAGGTATTTTTGGTTTAGCTGCCAGAAAGATCTGCTGGCTGTGTCACCAGGAGGGCATCTTTGAGAGCTGCCAGTTTCCTAGCTCCCAGTGGCTCCCCAGAAGGGCCCATGTGAGCCCAGGCAGCACCTTCCAGGCACCAAGCAGCCCTGCTTCATTACAACCCTGAGAATGCAAACAAACAAACAAACAAACAAAAGCAAAACAACGACATGAAACCCAGACAGGATCTATAAAGACCCTGAGAAGCTGTATTCCCTCCGCAGCCCCTCATCCTCATCCTGTAGCTAGCTGCACATCATTGTGGCCCCATAACCCTCCACTCTGCCTCATTCCAAGCTGAGCCTCACTCCTCCCCTCCAGCCCTGTTCCTCCATCTCCATTAGCCTTGGCTGACTCTAACAAACGAAGAGCAACTGTAAACTCCTGGGGGTCAGTGCTGGCCATCCTTCAAGTCTAGGGCTGTTGTGGACCCCTTTGCTCTGGCACACACACCCTCTCTGCAACCTCTGCCCCTCATCTTCCTGCGCTCACCTTTGCTGAAACCTGAGGTGGCGCCATCTCAGAACTGCCTACTGCTTTCAGGATCAGAAACATCTTTCTCCCATCGCTTCTCTCTATCCCAGTTCCCACCGCCTTCCCGGCACCTACTTGGTGCTGGTATGGATCAGAATGAAAGCGCACAGCACCCATGATTACCAAACTGCAGATACATTGTATGCATACTTCCCAGGGATGGCAGGGGTGACAGATGCCATTGCCATCTCCCAGCCAGTGAGCACATGACTGCCTCCAAGTCCCAGCTAGGTGACACCCTGTTTCTCCAGAGGCAGTGCTCAGCTGTCCCCTTTGTCTTTGAGCTCCTGCGGCCTGTGTGAGGGCCCTGTGGGAGCTTTGGGGTAACCTTGTTTCATCAATGCCTGAGTGCCCACGTCATTTTTCTAGCTATAGCCTCTTTTTCCATAGCCTTCCTTGGATTTAAAAAGAAGCCCGACTCTCCCACGGCTAAAGCTGCAGGCGGTGGGAGACAGGTCAGTCAACAGCTTGAAGAAACCAGGTTACCCTTTCTAATTACAAAAGCCTTTAGGGGTTTGCTTCACCAAGCCACCCTCAAGACCGCAAGAATTTATGATCCTTCTAAAAATACCCAAATGAGTCTCTGGAAGTATCTTAGGTAGTCCAAATCTAGTTCCAGAAACCATATAAATACACTTAAACCCTCAGTAAATGGTTTCCACTCTTCTTTTTATGACTGAATAAACTCTAAATATAAATGCTGGCAGCCACCCTTTAATAACACTACTTTATATTTAACACATCCAAGAATAAATAGCAGTGCCCTGGGCTCTTGGTTATTCACTTTAAACCTCAGGGTCAGATACCTCTCATTTTGTATTGAAGACGAGAATAAGGAGGAGCACTGGTGTCCTTACATGGGCCTCCCAGCTCCTGAGCCTTTCAGCGGATCCAATTGGAGGCGATGATGAATGTCGCCAAACAAGCTGAGGTTTCAAGTCACAGTGAAGAGGAGTTTGTTTGAGGAAGGCTTTGGGGCAGGGACCCCAGCAGAACTTGGGAAACCTCAACTGGCACTAATTATGGTGAATACAAAAAGAGACAGTGTCCGAACTTCGCAGAAAGCTGAGTAACCCTCACCCCACTCCTCTCCCCGGATCCTTTCCCCACCCCCACCCCATCCCCATATTGTTTAGGTCCCGGGCTTGGGGAAGGCAAGGATTTCTTCTAACACTTAGTAATGTCTGTTGACATGCAACAACCCTGCTAGGCTCTTTGGTTTTTTTTTTTATTAAATGATTAAATTCTGTAACTGATACCAGTTGTCATCAAACACCATAAAAACCAATCATGCCTCAAGTCATCAATATTTATTGTCCCCCGTAGTGGGGGAGGCTGTTTTCAGTTCAGGGCAGATGGCTTTAATTTTTTCAGGGGAGTGGTTGAAGCAGATACACCTAGTATAAAATATCAGACCAGCAGGGATCTGCAGTCGTGGTACGATTGAGATGTTTAAGTGGCTGAAATGAAGAGGGTGAGAGAGAGAGAAAAAGACAGAGAAAGGGAGGAAGAAGAGAGAGGAGAAAGAGGAAGGGGAGGTCAGGAGAGAGGAAGCTGGGAGGAGGCAGGAGGGCAGAGGTCTTCACAGAGAAGGGAACCAAGTAAGGGAGAAGCAAGCAAAGGTCACTCCCCCAAAGCGTACTCACTGTCAGAACTAAAGTGCTAGCTAGGCCTGCCACCTGGGTCTGTCATGCACACCCCAGAGGCTGAGAGAGAGAGACAGCAACTTCAAGGAATACCCGAGAACAGAGTTCGAAGCTGGCCTCCAGATGTAGTAAGTTTCTGTCTCAAAATGAAACATGACCCAAAGGCCTGGTGTAGTGCTGCACTCCAGCACTTGGACGGTGGAAACAGGAACATCTGGAGGATGAGGGCGTCCTCAGCTCCATGAGGAGGTCAAAACCAGCCAGAGCTGAGAGAGATTATGTCACAGATGACCCAGCAAAAACAAAACTTTTAAAGGGGTTAGGATGAAGCTCAGAGATGAGAGCTTGCCTAGTATGTGCAAGGCCCTAGATTGCCCCTGACAACACACACACACACACACACACACACACACACACACACACGTGTGCACGCATGCACACATGCATGCACACAATCATGCACACACATGCATGCACATTCAACATGCGCATGCACAAACACACACGTGCACACATGTGCACATGCACACGCATAAATGCATACTCAGATGCACACACCACACACACACTTTATTTCTGATGATGTGGTCCAGCTGAATGATGTGAGAGACACCGAGTTCTGAAACATAGACTGATTTTTTAGAGTAGGCGGAGGGCTGCAGAGATGCTTATCTGTTAAGAGTGCTGGATGCTCTTTCAGGGAACATGGCTTAGGTTCCTGGTACCCACCTCAGGCAGCTTATAACCTCCTGTGACTCCAGCTCCAGGGGACTCAATATCTCTTCTGGCTTCCATAGGCATCTGTTCCCACACATACACACATAGATGCAAACATATAGACATTTAAAAAAATAGACTTAAAAATTTAAAAAGAGGAATCAAAAGGCATGCAGGACACAGGAAGAGCACAAGGAAAGAGCATGAGAGGGGACAGAACACATAGGATGTCAGAGACAAGAAGCTCAGAGTTTAATGCCCACACAGGTAATCTTAGTGCATGGGAGGCTTAGGCAGGAGAATTGCTGAAAACTTGAGGCCAGCCTGGTAGTACCAGGCCAGCAACGGCTACACAGCAAGACCTTGTCCCAAAATGTAAAAGGAAGGAGAAGGAAAGGGAGGAGGGAGAAGAAGGAGAGGAAGGGGAAGAGGGGGAGGAGGGGAAGAAAGGAGGAGGAAGGAGAGGAAGGGGATTGGGGAGGAAGGTGACCCTGAAGAGAAGGACAAAGAGGGAAGAGGCAGATGAGTAAAATGAAGGGTGAGAGAAAACGTGGGAACAAGCCCCGAAGTCACGGAGACAGTAAGAGAAGGAGGTTTCTAGAGACTGAAAACACTAAGGAAGGTTTGGGCAGGGCTGTCACCTACTGCTGGCAGGGGTGGCTCTGTATTCAGGGGGCTCTGTAAGCTTTGGGCAGTCCAAGCCTGAGCCAGTCAGGAGTGCGTGTGGCCTTTGGAAACCTCATGGCTTCTTCCTGTGTCACCTCAGACGTCTGCATCTTTCCTGGCAGAAAGCCCAAGAGCTCTCACACTCCACCTCAGGGAAGTCTGTGTGACTGATAGGACCTCCTTCAGAGACCTTTTCATTTCTAGTCACACATTCCCAGTCACGGATCAGCCAGATAGGGTCATGTTAGGCAGCACAAAGCCGGTTCCCTTCCTACAGGCAAAGCTCTTTTGTCCCCTGACGTGTTTGCTTACGAACGTGCTCTGTAGACCCATAGATCCTTTTTGGAGTGATGATGTAAGAGGTATGACTAGGCTTTGAGGCTACGCAGCCCAGGTCAAACGTTGGGCCCTCAGGCCTCTGCCTGGAATCCTGGGATTGGATGAGGAAACTTGTTCTTCGTCTTGGGGGTTCAATAAGACTATGACAGAGACGTAAGGATGATGAGGGGTTGAGAACTCCTGGTGAAAAATAAATAGGTCAAACCTCAAGGGATCCCTGCAGATGCTTCCTAATGGCTGGCCATGTAGCTTTGCCCCCACTAGAGTAAGAGCAGTGACCTGTCCACGGCATGCATGGGCATTCTGAGGCAGCGAAGGCCTGCTAAAGCCCCGCTGCTTTCTGTCCTCAGAAGACTGGTGTTTGGGACCCTAATGTCCTGTGACTGACCTGTGCATCTCTGATCTGCGCAGTACCAAGTGGACATGCGCTGTGTTCTGCACGCTCCCATCTCATCTGGATCGCGAAGGCCTCCAGGGTCTCTCCTGCAGGGCTGCATCCTGGGAGTCCACTTACGTGGAATGGTGGCTGGAGGCTCTTTCTTAACGACCCAGCTGCTGGCCTGGAGCTCAGGACCATGTGTATGTCATCTCCAGAGCTGCACAGTGCTGAGGGCTGGCACAGAGCACCGGCTGCCCACATCCTCACCAGCACCTGCTCGTTCCTTTCTGACATCTTTTAAATGAACAATGGGCCTTCACATCTCCCACATACTCATGGCCCGTCAGTCGGGTTCTCCTTCTGGGAGTGTTCCCTCTCCCAGTGGATTTCTTTTGCTTTCACTCTGTTGTTGAGAGCTGGTAACTATCTAGTAATCTAGAGCCCATTTTTTTATTGAGCTGGACAATGCTCATTATCTGCTTCCAATCTGTGCTCGTTTGCCCTGGCTCTGGTGGCTGTCTTTGAATAGATATTTTTAAATTTTATTGTAATCAAATTTCCCATATTTGTTTTTGTCCCATGTCTTACGTTTTAGGTGTCCTTACTAAACACCACAGGGTCAAAATTATGCCACTTTTACATATTCTTCTACTGTCTACCTAATATTTTCCTTTCACATTTAGGACTTTTTACAAGTCATTTTAAAATGCGTTTTGAATTAGAGCCACAACTGCATTCATCTTCATCAGAACTGCCAGTTAACAGTGCGTTCTTCATAACCCACCTTCTGCCAATGCTGACCCAGGGCCTCCTCATCCCCGATCAAGACAGGGGTTTTCAGAGTCTCTTCCTTACTTCATTTATGTATGAGTGCTCTATCTGCATGTGCGCCTGCATGCCAGAGGAGGGCATCCGACCCCATTACAGATGTGGTTGCTGGGACTTGAACTTAGGACCTCTTAGAAGAGCAGCCAGTGCTCTTAATCACTGAGCCATCTTTCCAGCCCCTTTCTTATTCCATTTTTCTACCTGTCTCCACACTGGTGTCTCCTTATCTATATGGCTACATCCTGTAGAAATTCTAGATATCAGAGCAAAGCTTTCTTTCTTTGCTTTCTTATTTTTCAAAGATGTGGTCACTATCTGTATAGATTTATTTTTATTAAGAGCCATTAAAATAAGATTTTACTGGTTTTGAATATAATTTGAAGAACTGATCTTGAGGGATTTTAGTCAATATGTTCCTAAAGATGTCCTATGACTCTGGGTCTCCTTCTATGTATATATTTCTCTGAAGGAATCTTGGGCATGTCTCAGTTCATTCCTAGATACTCTCTGTAACAGAGCAGAGCAGGCTATTCGCAGCTGAGTGCTTTTGTATTTTCTAGGTAGTTGTTGCTGATATAGTAGAATCTTTCTTTACCAGGAATCTTTTCATATTTCCAACATCAACTTTATTGAGACAAAATTTTATAAACAATAAGATAAAACTCATTTTAATTGTTAGACTCTCTCTGTGTGTGTCCATTTACCCTTTGTCACAATTAAAATATAGCCTTTTCATCTACCCCAACATTCCTTCTCACCCCTTTGTCTGCTTTGTACATCTCCTGCCCACCCAAGGCCTTTGTCTGATTCCCACGTCTCCCGCCCACCCAAGGCCTTTCATTTAATTTTTCATTTTATTGCATGTCATAGGGCCTCTATTACAATACAGACTTGTTGAGAGCTTGTAATTTGTTTTCAATTTTTAAGAATTTTTAAATTTTTTATTACTAAGTATGATGTCAACCATAGAGTATTTTGTAGAAGACCATTATCACATTGAGAAAATTCCTGAGGGGAAATATCATAGGATATTTATTTTAGTTCATTAATAAGATGAGTTATGGTAACTGATTTTTAATGCTAAATCATCCTTGTGTTCCTGAGAGAAGCTCATCTGGTCACATGGCTTATATCCATGGATGAGATTTACTAATATTTTGGTCACAATTTCAGCATGTTTAAATGTTGCTTTTACCCATATACATTTTTTCTTGTAATGTCTTTGCTTCATTCTAATAGTCAAGTGCTCCCCATCCATCACCTGAATTGGGAATTCTTGCCTCTTAGGTTTTCTGAAAGAATTGGAGACTAACACTTTTTCTTCCCTAAATATTTACTAGTGATTGCCAATGAAGTCACTGGAACTGGGACTTAGTGAGAATATGTTAGTTTTCTTTTTCTTAAGATCAAATGAATTCATGTAGTTGTTGCATTAATCAGCATAGTTTTTACATAACCTATTCCCTTATTTGCATCCTAACATCCATGGGGTCTGTAATAAAGCCCTACTGTTTTATTACTAATTCTTCTATGTTAACTCTTCTTCTTGATCAATTTGTTTTAAAGTGTCTTAGTTTTATTTATATTTTATGAAACCAGATTTCATTTTATACATTTTTCTCTTTTTTCTTTTTCAGTCTCCCATTTTTATCTTGAGTGGGTTCATCCTTCTACTAAATTTAACCTTATTTTTTCATTTATTTTAGTTTCTTAAAATGTGATGTTCTAAAAAGGAGTTTTGGTGTCCACAAACCTTCCTTAGAACACTGTTTTCCCTGAATTCTACAGAATTTAGTTTGTTGCTTATATTTTTTAAAAATACTATATCTTGCTGAGATAACAGCCTCAATGCCTGATCCTTGACTGCCCAGGAACTCAACTATGTAGACCAGGCTGGCTTTGAACTCACAGAGATTTCCCTGCTTCTGCCTCCTGAGTGCTGGGATCAAAGCCATGCCCACCATTTTATTGTTTATAACTGTGAGTATGTGGGTTTGTATGTGGCAATGGGCATGTGAGGACCTACGCTTGTGGAGCCCAGAAGAGACTAATGGATCCCCTGGGATTGAAGTTCCCAGGAGCCAAACGCTTGTCCTCTGCAAGAGCAGCAAATGCCTTCATCACTGAGCGGTCTCTCTGGCCCTGCTTCTCTCTCAACATTGTATCAACACTTTCTTTTAAGACCTTAAACATCCATATAAAAGAGTCTTTAGAGCCCTCCTTACTTATTCCTTGTGTCTACTGTTTGTTTCTTTGGTGTTTTCTCCCACACCCCATCCCCACCCACAAGTGATGTTTTCCTGCCTCTGTTTATTTATACAAGTTGTTAATTGAATTCTGTGCATTGAGAATTTTATGCTGAGTTCTGGGTTCTGCTGGTCTTGCAGCAGTGGGCTTGTCCCGCATGTTGGTTGATTCTTTTAAGCCTTGTCTTTGATTAGGGTGGGCTTAGTGCCAGCTTTCCTCCAGGCTCGTTGAGTACTTTAGGGATAGATCTACAGTCTACATATTGGTCAGAACTCCGGCGTGTTTAGTTCAGTCCTGAAACGACTTGGAAGTCATAGACTTCACAGGTCTCAAGTGCTGTCTGCATGGCCTCATGGACTTTTGGCCTATACGCGCACAGTTCAGTAGTCAGCAAAAATACACACAAGCCCGTTTCCTTAACCCCGGCAGTGCAGCTATGAGCTGACCTCTCCTCTTTATGTTGTATTTCGGAATGTTCCTTCAAACAGGCCTTACTTCTTCTGTTGCTCCTTTTTCCGAGACCATAGCCTTCCACTGCCTGCTGCCCATTGAAAAAAAACTAACTTTGTATATTGTATCCTGTTTCGTTCTTTTGTCTTAAGGTACTGAGTCTGGTCAAATATCAGCAATGTGGCCACAGTAGAAGTCAGAAATGAAATTTTGTCTAAGGCATGTAAATTCCTACGGGATATGGTAACATTATTAACATCTTAGTGTGCCTAAAAGCTTTGCAGGAGGTTCTGTCTGTTTCACCGCAGAAAAGATGCAGAAAAGATCATTATCCTCTCTAACTAGGGACACATTTTATTCCTGTTCTTTAAATATCTGCATGCTGTTCTTTTCCTCGTGTTGAAGTTGGGATCAGACCCCCATGCTAGACTATCTTAGAAAGCACAGTTTGTACCTTTGTCAAGTTGGCCCATGTCAGTGGAATCATCTGAGTGTTTTCAAGTTTAATTTTTGCATGAGTATTTGCTATTTAGCACTTATCAAGCTAAAGTAACTTTTTTTTAAAAAGATTTATTTATTATTATAATTAAGTACACTGTAGCTGTCTTCAGACCCACCAGAAGAGGGTGTCAGATCTCACTACAGTTGGTTGTGAGCCACCATGTGGTTGCTGGGATTTGAACTCATGACCTTTGGAAGAGCAGTTGGTGTTCTTACCCATCTGAGCCATCTCTCCAGCCCCCTAAGGTAACTTTTAAAAAGAATCCTTTCTTCTGACTTAAAAATAATAATTAGGCACTGAATTTTACTGATAGGTATTCCCAATTCACTGATAGGTGTGCAGGTTTTCTCCTCTAGGCCATCAGTACACTGAATTATGTGATAATCGGTTCTCTGCGGTCAAGCCATCTTTGCTTTGTGAAACACAGGTGCCTTCTCGTTTTGAGCTTTGCATGCTAGACTCAGTCAGCTAAAGCCTTTCTAGGGCACTTCATCTTTCTGTTGTCATACAGTTATGGCTCATATTCTGGCAGTAAAACGTGTTAGGCTGCCCTCCCTCTTTCTGATTTCTGAAATGAGCATTAGGTTTGGATTATCCGTTCCTTGATCATTCAATAGAACTGGATTCTAAAGTTTTCTAACCTTAGGTGTTAGCATGCAGAGCTACTCAGTCACTGTATCTGTTACCTCACTCACTCGCTATCGCTATCCGTAGCCACAGAGTCTGTGCAACCTCTCTGTTGGCCACTTAGCAGGTACCTGTTATCAAATCAGTTGTCACCCTACTACAATGCTTGCTTTCAAGTCACCCTTAGTCGGCTTAATAAGAGCCCCAAAGTACAAGTGGTGGGAGAGTTTCTTCCAGGTGAGAATGTGAAAGTTCTTGACTGAATAAGGACAGGAAACATGTGTTGGTCAACACTTTAACGATAACCACAGAGGGCACCAAAATGTGTCAGACTCTATTTCTCCCCCTGCACCTTCTGTCTGTCTGTCTCCAGCTAGAGGTCCATCTGTGAGCTGTCTGCTGCGTGTGTTGTACCTGAGGCCTCATAGTTGTGGCTGTGTATGATGGAATCTATGCTTGTGTCTGTGTGTGCCTGAATCTCTGTCCTGTGCCTGTCTCTGTCTCTCTCTATGTATGTATATATGTGTATGTATGTGTGTGTGTGTGTCTGTCTGTCCTAACAAAGGGCTTTGCTCTGTCTTTATTGAACTGCACAGAAAACATGACATGGTATTCTTTTACGGGAATCTTTTACAGTTTTACAAGGGAAGAAAGAAGTCATTACTGACCCAGCTGCCCCAGAAACACACAGTACTGCAAACAGATGTTATCAAGCAGGTTTATTCCAACTGTTCGCTGCTTTCAGTAAATGATAGCTGTAACCCACACACATGCATTACTCCGGGTACACAAACCTGAGTACATAACCTAAGATTAAAGCTATGTAGTTAGCTTAGGTTGTAAAAGCTGATTGCATGGCAAGCCCAAGATATGGGAAGGTTTGTTATATTGTTCTTTTAAATTAGGCAGGTTAAACAGGCAAGTGCATTGTAGGATAGCAGGCTAAGTGTATATAGCCCTAAATGCTATTGAGGGGTACTATTAACTTTGTTGAGTGGTCTGCCGTAAGTTCAGTCTTTTGGGGGGGATCAAGAGATATGTTTATAAAAATGTACAAAAACATTCTATGCTAAGGTATGGAAGAAGGAATCTTCCATCTACCTACAAACTCATGTTCTTGTCAACACGTCTCAGATTGCAAGTGCATAGCGCTTAGAGAAAGTAGAGAAGGCATCATGTTTGTGGGCGGAAGCTATAGACAGGAAACATGTTCCAATTGCTGACAAAGTGAGTCACCAGAAAATACTGAGCTTGGGTTAGCAAGTGATCCCTAGAACCAATGACCACAAGCCATTTACTACGCCCAAGGGATGGCTGCTCAGGTTCTGGGGTTCTTATATATGGAACTTTATGCTAAGTGTGGTTGGAAGTATCCATCGTGGGTGTTGAGACATGCCTGTGGGGAAAGGGAGCTGCTGCATTCTTTAATATCTTCTGTTTTCGTTATGTAAGGTACTATTTATAGCTTCTCCTTTTATAAAAAAACTAAGTTTTCCTGAGAGATCTTTATGGTTAAAGAATTTCTCAGTCTCTGGAGGACAGTGATAAATAGCCAACCCTAAACAGGAGATAAAATTGCATTGATCTAATCTCACATGCACATGTGCTGGGTCACACACACACACACACACACACACACACACACACACATACACACACACACAGGAATACACACAAGTAAAACTGGGCAATTATGAATAAACTCAAGGTATTATATCAATGTCGATATCCTAGTTAAGATGCAGTATTACGGTCTTATAAGATATTGTCGCTGGGGAATCCAGGTTCAGAGTGCATGGGGATCTCTGTATTTTCCTATCTTCTCCTAGAGCAATCCATTTCCTACCTTAAGTCATATGCTGGCTTTGGTGTTGCGCGAGATCTCCCTTTCATAAGTAGCCTCCAGCAACAATTAGTCCTGCATGTAATTTCTGAATCAAATGGTGGCTTTGGGTAAGAACCAGGGAAGCAGTTTGGAAGCAGATGTAGCCTGGGGTGAAGTCGCCACCTGTGTCTGAGGGAAGTTGGGGGAGGAGAACAGGGAAGCAGGACGCATGTACACTGTAGCCTGCTTGCTGTATGGGCCAGAGTTTTAACCTAGCAGCCCCCCC
>JADRCD010162417.1:0-14754 GCA_019843815.1 Montemys delectorum
ATGTAGATAATAATTTTTAGATACTTCAAATTCACTGGGATGCACTTAAAATTAAAACATGTTTAACATACTGCTGTCTTGGCAAAAGCATAACTGACATTTTTATCTAAGTCTCTCATTTTTCTTTATATTTTAACATGATTGTGAACAGGCTTAGGTGACTCGAGTTTTAGTTCTTACAAAGGAGTTTACTCTGTTGATAATTTTTAGTATATTTAGAAAAGATATTAATTTATCTTATCTTGATAAATACCTTGTTGAAGTTTTTATTTTATTTTATTTTATTTTATTTTATTTTATTTTTTGTTTTTACACTCCAGATTTTATTCCCCACTCTGTCCATCCCCAACAGTTCCATATCCCACATCTCCTTACCACACCCTTGTCTCCACAAGGATGTTCCCACCTCCCACCCTACCTGACCTCTAAACGCTAGGGGCCTCCAGTCTCTTGAGGAATAAGAGCATCATTCCTGAATGAACACAGACCCACCCGGCAGTCTGTGTTGGGACCTCATATCAGCTGATGTATGCTGCCTGGTTGATGGTCCAGTGTCTGAGAAATCTCAGGGTCCAGATTAATTGAGATTGTTGGTCCTCCTACAGGGTCCCTCTCTTCCTTAGCTTCTTTCTGCCTTTCCCTAATTCAGCCAAAACTTCTGTCCATTGGTTGGGTACAAATATCTGCATCGGACTCTTTCAGCTGCTTGTTGTGTCTTCTGGAGTGTGGTCATGCTAGGTCCCTTTTTGTGAGGGCTCCTTAGCCTTTATAATAGTGTCCGGCCTTGGGACCTCTGCTTGAGCTAGATCCCACTTTGGGCCTGTCACTGGATCTTCTTTTTCTCAGGATCCTCTCCATTTCCATCCCTAAAATTCATTCAGACAGAAACAATTATGGGTCAGAGTTTTGACTGTGGAATAGTAGCCCACTCCTTCATTTGATGTCCTGTCTTCCTGTTAGAGGTGGGCTCTATGAGTTCCCTCTCCCTACTGTGGGGCATTTCATCTAAGGTCCCTCCCTTTGAGTCTTGAGAGTCTCTCATCTCCCAGGTCTCTGGAGCATGCTGGAAGTTCTCGCCAACATTCTACCTCTAGAGGTTGCCTGTTTCAATTCTTTTCGCTGGCCCTCAGGGCTTCAGTCCTTTTCCACCACCCAATACCAAATCGGGTTCCCCTCTCCCTCCCCACACCCTGATACTTTCCCTCCCAAGTCCCTCCCTATCTACCTACTTGTGATTGCTTGCTTCTCCTTCCAAACTGGGACTGAGGAGTCCTCACTTCAGCTTGTTGACCTTTTTGAGTTCTGTGAACTGTGTCTTAGTTATTCTGTACTTTGTTTGTTTGTTTGTTTTGTTTTGTTTTTTGCTTATCCACGTATTAGTGAATACATACCATGCATGTCCTTTTGCGTCTGAATTACCTCACTCAGGATTTGCTGAAGTTTTTCACATATCAACTACTACCATAACTTTCATAATTTATCTTTGTAATTAATTCATATCATTTAACTCCAACACACCATTACAATGTTGCCATTGTTACAAAACAGTGAGTCTTATATTCTGTGTCCTGCTTTGTTATTCCTCTCACACTACAGTAATAAGACTTATAAACTTTGTATCACATTGTTATCTTGCTAACAAAGTGTTCCTCCTATGTTGTGCCACTAGATAATTTTACCAGGTATGCATTTGGGAGATTTTTATTTGTTCTATCCTGAGCAGTATATGGTGTAAGATAAATTTAGTTAATGTCCTACTTTTGAACCATTCCTATTTTGCTAAAATCAATCCTACTAGAGTGCATTATTCATGGGATTTTATTGCATTCTATGTGTTAATATTTTATTTACAACTTTGTATCAATATTTATATGTAAATTATCATCTATAAGAAACATTTGGCCAGCATTGCACTACTGTGTAAATAAACAAAGAACTTATCACATTCCTGTGGGGTGCTGAAAGGCGATGTAAACAGGGTTTAGTCTTCAATATTTGACTTAGTTTCTAAGAATTCATGAGAGTATTCCCTTGCTGGTCATCTAAGCAGGCATGCCCCTGGAAAGGGTCAGCAATAGTATATTCTCAAGAGTCTGTCTCAGGGGCTTACATCTTTCAGCTATGTCCCAACTCCATGATTTCTCCAAACAGTATCAACAAATAGGAAAAAAATGTTCATGATTCAAATATATGAGGAACATTTAAAATATTATTCATAATATATATTTAAAAATACAAATCTTTACCATAAAAAATTTTATTAGTCAAATTCCTTTGAAGTTACATTTATTAAAATGGTTGTTTACTACTCAGGATTCTGTGTGCTCTGTATCTGAGATACCTTGTAGATCCAGCCCAGCTTGGTGAGCTCATTCTTCTGAGAATACCCTGCCTGTACATTCAATAATCTTCATACATAGCAAGTGGACCCTGTACCAGAACCAGAAGCAATGTACTCCAAGTTGTAAAATATTTCATTATCCAAAGTGGCTAAAAGAACTTATGTCTGCCTTATCAGAAAGCACTGGAAGCAATTCTTTGGACTAGAGAGAGAAAAACAATCATAGCCCAGAGATCTTAGACAGTCAATGAAGTTATACTTATTGAAAAACAAAGTACAACTAGGAATACAAATATATAAAATAATCTACAATCAAAAATTAACTTCAATGGTAACTTTTGATTTTAATGGCCCTAACTCCTCCAATTAAAAGCCAAAGGCTATATGAATGGATTAAGGAATAGAATCCATCTTTCTGTTATCTCCAAAACACTTATCTTAGTTCTAAAGATAGCATTCACCTTAAAGTGAAAGAATAAAAAATATTCCAAGGAAGTGGAAGGAGGAAGGGAGCAGGAGTTGCTACTTTGATATTTGATAAAGTAAACTTTAAAACTAATTGGGAGAGATAGCAAAGTGTAATTGGTTCTACTCAAGGAAATAATTTAACAAGAAGACATTATAATCTAAAATATATGTGCATCCAACTCTAGTGGGTTAAACTCTATAAAAAACGTGAACTATATAATTTAAAGGTGAACATTAACACCCATTTATTAATAATACATAGGTAAAAAGATAGGTCATCTTAAAAAATAATCAGAGAAATATAAGAATTAGGCAGCATATCAAATGAGCCTGACAGATCTCTAAAGAACTTTCTACTCAAACAACCAAAGAATGTGTATTGCATTTAGCAACACATGCAAGTGTTTCTAAAATAGGTCACAATCTGTGACATAAACAAATCTCACCACATTCAAAAATATTGAAATACCTCCTTGTAAATTATCTAAATATAACAAAATTAACTTGAAATTGACAGCAAACAAATCTCCAATAAACACTTAACTTCATAGAAATTAAATAGCTTAGTACTGGATGAGTGGATTAAGGAAGAAACCAAGAATGGAATTTAAAAAAAAAAGAACTCTAGAACTAAAGAAAATGAAACACATATAACCACTCCTCTTGGACACATTGAAAGCAGTCTTGTGAGAGAAATCTTTAATTGTCTACATTAAAATGCCAAAAAGAGTACAAATAAATGACTGAATCATGTAAACAAATGGTTAGAAAACTGATGGCCCAGGTCTCTCTACTGCTGCTAATGCCTGAGGCTGTGCCAAGCATGAGTTAAAAGGAGGCGATGCATAATTGTGAGAGGTTTTTTTTTATAGGAAAGAGAATAGAAGCCAGCTATGACCATGTGGAGAGAAAGAAAGGAGATGAAGGAAAGGAGAAGAGAAGAGAGAGAAAGAGGGCAAGAGAAGAAGAAAGCAAGAGAAGAAGAGAGAAACAGAGCAGGAGAGGAAGCAAGAGAACAAGAGCAAGAGAGAGAGAGGAGGGGGCAAACTGCCCCTTATACTGTGAGGTGGAGCTATCTATTTGTAGGGTGGGGCATTCCTGGCTGTGGTCAGATGATTGGGGGGTAGGGTCCAGCTAGAATGCTGGGCACATCTGTAGAGGGACAGGGTTGTGACTGGAACAGGAGCCAGGAACCCAGGAGTCATGGCCAAATTCCTTCCCCTTGCAGGCAGAAATTGCCCACTGGGGATCTGTAGTTCCAGACCTATATTTGACTAGGCCCAGGTTGCCTGAACAGACCACTGTCCCACAGAAAACCATAAACAAACCATATATACATGTGGTAGATAATAAATAAATAAATAAATAAATAAAATAGAATAGAAATGAATAAAATAGAAACAAAGAAATAATACAGATAATCAGTAAAACTTGTTCTTTGAGAGGATTACATAATATTAACAGATCTTTGATCTAACTCACCAAAAGAAAGAGAGAATAGAATCAAATTAACAAAATTAGAATTAAAAAAAAAAAAACCATTGCAATAGACACCAAAGAAATGTAGAAAGTTATAAGGGAAAACTTTAAAAGCCTAAACTCTAGTAAGTTAAATAATCTAAATAAATGGACATATTTAATCCTTAATCTTAAGCATTAAAGATAAACTATGAAGAGACTAACAGCCTAAACAGACATATAACAAATAAGGTCATTGAACCACTGTCAAAAGTCTTCTCAATAAAACAACTCCAGGTCAAGATGGATTCCTCGCTCAATTCTAGGAGACTTCCAAAGATCTACAACAAATACTTTCTTGATTGTTCAAAAGAGAAAAATAAGCAGAAGCTGGACTCCAAACTCCTTTCATGAAGCCGGGGATACTCTAATACCCAAAAGACCCAACAAGAACAATAAAATCTGTAGGCTGATATCCATGATGGACAGGTGCAAAAATTCTCATAAAAATTCCTACAAATTTACTGCATACATTATTAAAATAAATTATCCACCATAATGAAGATTGCTTTATCCCCAAGGTTCAAAATGGTTTCACATATGTAAATCTATAAATGTAATAAGACATATAAATGGATTTAAACTAACAACCACATTATCCACACAGTAGATTCAGAAAAGCTTATTTGACAATACATAATATGCCTGCATGATGTATGTTTGAAAAAATAGACTAGCTCAGCATAATAAAAACCATATATGACAAAATTATCACGAACAGAAAAAATAACCAGAACCAATCCTATTAAAATCAGCAATGAGAAGGAACTGACCTCTGTTCCCACACTTTTCCACACAGTGCTCATAACATTAGCTGAAACAATAAGAGAAGGATATTATAATGAGAAAAGAAGAAATCAAATTATCTCTATTCATAGATAGTATGAAATTATACACAAGCACTCTCAAAATCCCATTAGAAAATTTGTAAAGATAATCAACAATTTCAGCCATGTAGTAGAATACAAAATCCACTTACAAAGACTGGTAGTCTATTGATATACTAACAATAAACTCTTTGATAAAGGGATCATAGACATATTTCCATTCATAATAGCCTCGAAGAAAATAAACCAGCTAGTAGTTGGTTTCAACTCCTAACCAAGGAGTTGAAAACCTATAGTTAAAAAGGAAGGCTGTTAGAATTAGTTTTGCAAAAATAAATACTTTATCCAAAACTATTTATAGATTCAATGAAATCTCGATCAAACTTCCCATAGTATTCACACAGTTTTTTTTTTTTATTTTAAAATTCTGATGGAACCACAGAAGAGCCCAGTCAAAGCAATCCTAAGCTAAATGAACAATGTTAGAGGGATTGCCATTCCAGATCTCAAGATATATTATAGGTATAGTAATAAAAACAGTGTGATTCTGGCATAAAAGCAGACTCATAGATCTGGTGGAATAAAACATCAGCCCTAGACATGTGTACGTGCAACTATAGCCACCTAATATATTGACAATGATGCAAAAAAAATGTATCAGAGAAAATGGTTAAAACAGTATTGTTTCTGTTAATGTATATTTATATGAATGTGTGTTTTCATGTATATATGCATCATGTATATATGTATGTGTGTAATGTATGATTGTATGGGTGAAACTGTTTTTGCATATTTGTGTGTTATATGTGATATATGTTGAGTGTACATGAGATGTATGTTAGTATACATAATATACATACATGATAGGTGTTTGTAGATTATATGTATTTTTATTAATATATAATGTGTATATCTGTATGTCTGTGCTTATGTTTGATATGTATGTCATGTGGTGTCAGGAAGAAGATGGGAGTCTTCATTCTACTGTAGAAGCATCAGTAGTTTCTAGTAAAGCATTGATTTTAAAACTCCGTCAAAGCCCTTAAAATATTGTTCAGTCAATAAACTGTTGCTGTGTCAGCATGCAGACCTCAGTTCTGGTCCTGAGCACCCACATAAAAAGTCATTTCCTATACGCATACACCCACGCTAAGAAATATATGAAATTCACAAAATATCACACAGAGAAACTCAAGGATATAAACATATACCAAACCATTTGGCTGTATGTTCTTCAGGAAATTTAAGACACATTTTATTTACTGTTTTTAAATGAGTCATTACATAATAAGCAGTTCTTTATTTATGAAGCAGGATTTTACTATCATAGCTGTCTAAATTAAATATATGTGTATATACATATACATAATACATACATACATACATGTAGTATTAATTATGATCACATTTTTGAACTTCTAAAGGGATAAGAAAAGCAATCAAAACCACTTTAAAGATTTTTTATGTAAACTATGAAATATAAAAAAAGGAAACAAGGCAGGTGCATAGAGCTGCTTGCCTCAGTTAGCTGTGCATTCCTGATGCTGTTCACACTTACCTTTTCTCCACAGAGTTATTGGTGATTGCTTTCTTGCTTGAATGGATGGAGCATGACAGTCTCAGAAGCATCATGGGAGCAGACAGTGCGACTGAGAGCAGATGGAGGCTGCCAAGCCTTGTCACACTGGATATCTTCAAATAATAGAAAATTTAACAAAGACTTACTTCTAACTAGTTTCATTCCTAGGGAGACCCTTTATTAATTACTTTTTCTCTATCTTGGAATGAAGTGCAAATGTTTAAAGATGGCCTTGAGAAGTGTTTTCAGTTAATTAAAGTATACTTCGTTCCTGAGTGTGTTTTATTTCTTCCTACAATAAGACCTGATGTCATTATAAAAGAGACACATGTGACCAACTGTTCCAGACTCAAAATCAATGGCATCCTTCTTTCTATCTGCATATAAAAAGAATGGATTTTAATAAAGTAGAGTTAAGGACAAATTGTTACCTTTGTAGCCTGAGACGTTTTTTGAATTATTGCTGTCGAATGTAACAATGTATTTGTGAACAAGTACTTTCAAAAATGGGGTTGAATTTATAATAAAGAATGAAACAAACCTCATATGCAAGTATACTTGATTTTTGTTAATTTCTGTAACTATAAAAACAATATGCTTCTTAAGTATTTTTTCTATCATATTTTTATCCATGAGGTAAAATTTTCAAGACTGAATAAAGCCTATCTCATATAACACACACGTGGTTGCATACTATGTAACTCTTCAACCATTGGCTCCTCTATTAAGAGGAAAATGCGTCTTGATAATTAACGACTGTTTATGCCTCCCTATCCACTGAAAATGTTTTCAGCTTCTTCTTTCAGTTTCCTCTCCTTTCATTTCTCACTTAGATATAGGAAGCCTGAACTCAAGAGTTTGTAAGCATAGTCTTTAATGTCATTCTAAAAGCTATGAGGATGCTTTTGTGTGACGCCCTGGGACTCACTTTAGTCCAGAGCTGATTTACGTATACATCCAAACTTGAGCATAAATACTACTGCATTAGGACATATGAAAGACAGTCATTTCAAGGTTCCTTTGGAGTGACTTACTCAAGAGTGACTGCGTGCTCAAAGCTTTGGCTATGGAGAAGGTAGGGGAGGGAGCTAAGAGAGAATCTTCATCCACTTGATGCATGGCAGAGTGGTTTGTGAAAATGATTTTCTCAGTATAAGGTGACAGAGTAGATGGAAATGATGCTATGGAGAGGAAGACAGGAGAAATGTGATTTCAGGCAAGGTGTAGAGATGTGAACACTCTGGAATAGTGGAATCTTTTCATTACATCTTTGTTTCTATTACTACAGCACAGAAATTTATATAGCTTATATCAAATGAGTTTTTGTGATGTGTGTGTGTCTTCTAAATTTTTAGTTTACATTTTATCCCACTTCCTTCTCTGAAAGATGGTAATTTTTTGATTTCATGAGACAGAACCCACTTGTGTTATCTGAATGCATACTGCTATATATTCTGAAGGCTCTGGTGTTGGCTGCTTTTTTCTCAGACTCGACCATCAACACCTCAATGTTGTCAGCCAGCTTATAATCCTTGATACAAGATAAAGTGGGAAAACTCCAAAGCCTTTTTATTTTTAAATTTCCGACACAGACTATATAAAGCTTTCTATACAACGTTTACTATTCAGACTTAATCTTTTAAAATTTACATGCTAAAAGATTTTCTACAAGTTTTGTCAACTCAATTTAATACCTGAAACATCACTTTACTGTGGTGTATTTTTAGTAATTTTAAACACCATATTCCATGTCACCATTATAAAAATCTCTATTTCAAATGTTCACTGATCCAAATGAGCTCCTGAATCATACAATGGTTAAGTAGTTTGCCTAAGACTAGAAGGCAGGAAATGCATATTTCAGTTAGGATTTAATTCATAGTTCTGACAATTTATGGGTTAAACAGAACAGCCCCATTTTAATGAGAAATCCATATGAATGCAGCTGCAGCCTCTGTAAAGTCATACAAGCACATGGAGCCTTTAGCTGGATACTGGCTTGGCCATAAGGTAGGGCCCAAATATTCCTGTCTTCAAAGTCCTCCTACCATCTATGTCTGGCATCAGTATCTATAGTCAGCTTTTCCTTTCAAAAATTAAAGCCTTTGGAAAGAGACCTCACAACTGATACAGTAATTTCCTGTGCCTCTTCTACTTTCTGTCATCAGCAAGGGAAACACAGCTTCACAGTCACTCTTCCTATCTCTCACTCTTCCTAGCATTGAGCAGGTTTCTTTTGGATCTGCAGTTGGCCTCCACGGCACAGGAGGATGTCTAGTATGTGATGCCGTCTGAAGTTTAGCCTTTTGTGATAACAAAGCCTGTCTCTTCACTCTACTACACTGTGGTGGTGAGGAATTGATAAGCTCTGCTGAATTTGAATTTTGGAAAGCTACTTATCAAATCAGTAGTGAGTTGGGATACACTTCTTCATGGCTACTTAGAGTTACACTATTCTCAATTTCATGTCAAAGTTGATTTCTTTAACACAGTTATACATTCTCTGGATGAAAAAAATCTTAAAGAAAAGCAATTCACCTTTAAAAATAGGTTTAGCACAATACAAACACTTGAATTATCTCCATCACCACTCAGGTCTACTTCAGTGGATGGCTAATTTCCTTTCCACAATGCTGCTTCTAAGACTTTAAAGATCAGAGATTTCTGTCCTTCATAAGAGGGTGTCTAGTTTTCAGCAATCAGATCATTCCTGACTCAAATCTCCCCATCCATTGGCAGCTTCTCATGCTTCTTAATGCATTTCATCTATGTGCTAAAAATTCAGATTCATTTGAAGTATCCGTCTCCAGATTTTAAGAATATGCCAGCCAAACCTCTACCATAGCAGTGATAAGTTCACATGAGCCATTTCTCTGCCTCCACCAGTTCTAACCCTGCCACTCTGGGGGATGCGGGTTTTCTTTTGCTCTTCCCTTACCAGCATAAAGCAAATCAAATACTAGTTACATAAAAAGTGGAAACATCTGTAAATTTTTTTGTACAATTCTTCATGTGGATAATGACTGTGAAGAGTGACTGTGAACACTGAAAGGCCAGGCTAATAACTGCCTGTTTTACAACCAGTGGAAATAGTTTTGTGAAGAACTCAAGGCAGAGAAAAGGTAAGATTTCAGTTCTCTTCTGTAACCAGCTTTTGTGGGCGAGTCCCTACAAAAACATGAAGAAGTGGTTTCAGTGCACTGTGCTTCCTGTGACTTTCTGAAAACAATGGGATCTTTTGGCTTATTTTCCTGCACTTCTCTTTCTCAGGCCTCATTTGTTTTCAGTGTGAACTGACTTGAAATAATCTGACTTCTTCCAAAACAAAAAATAAACCAACAAAAAATTTATATCATTTTATTGAAACTGTGGAAGCACTTGTTTATGTAAAATGTGAAGCTCTGCAGTGGATAACAATTATCTTCCAAAGTGGATAAAACACTGTTGCATACAAATATATTGCAGCTCAAAATTACATCTCTTGGATGCTGGAAAAGAAGTAACACTAAGAAAACAAATAAGCCAATATTACATCCCGCTGCAGTCCCTCAGTGGGCTGCGTGATATTTCTTCATGAATAAAGATGGAGTAAACCACATTTGTAGCATAATAAGAAAAGGTAATTAGTGTCATCTATTCACCACTGTTAGAGTTTGACTATAGCAATTTGATTACGTTTATCACATTTTAAACTTTGAGTAAGTTTTTCAGCTCTGTAATCCAGTTAGTGCTGAAGTGTGGAGAATATAAGTCAGCTTCCCAGTATGATTGATGAGCATGAACTCAGAGAGATAGGACTATTAAAAAATAAAAAAAAAAAAGAAGGGAAGGGGTAAAAAAGAATTGCAATATAGATAATGCTGGCTGGTTTTAAAGTGATTTTTTTTATAAATAAGTTTGAATCTACGGCACGTCTTACATATTACATAAAAACAGTAGTCCCCGAACAAAGACAAAAGAAAGTGAGTACATAGGCAGTGTTACATGAAAGAGAGAAAGTGAGAGAATGAAAGAGAGACAGAAACAGAGACAGACAGAGACAGAGTGGCAGATAGAAAAGCAGAGACAGAGAGAGAGAGGGAGAGAGAGAGAGAGAGAGAGAGAGAGAGAGAAAGAGAGAAGCATAAGACAGACAATAACTATAGGTCCATGTATTTATATATAACAAAAGAAAATATTTAGTGTACACATCTCATTCAAAATGGATGTAATTGCAAACTAACTTCTGTTTTGTTTTGTTTTGTTTTGTTTTGTTTTTGTTTTTCGAGACAGGGTTTCTCTGTGTAGCCCTGGTTGTCCTGGAACTCACTCTGTAGACCAGGCTGGCCTTGAACTCAGGCAAACTAACTTCTAATTTCAAGTTGAAATCAACTAAGTAAAGATGATTCACTTAATTTTACTGAGTAAAATATATTTATTGTAAGATGTAAGACAATTTCCTTTTGGTCATTTTAGGGTTTAGTACTTGAACTACAATTGAATAAGTGAAATATCAGCCTCATATTCATAATTTCTGGTCATAGATTCATTAATGGGGTATATTAGGCTTTATTTCATTTATAATGGTATAATACAATCAGTTTTATATGAATCAAGATTATTTGAGATTCAGTTAAAAAGAATTACTTGTACTCAGTAGCTGTTCCAGATGGCCTATGTTGCTTAAAGGGTGAGAAGGTAAGAAACTGAAAGTAGTGGAGGTAGAAGAGGCTTAATATTGGAAGACCATGGATGAAGGCATTAAAACTGTGACAAAGAAACAAAAATAGGGAGACAGACAGACAGATAGACATCGACATACACATGCACACCCACCCACACACACATACACAGAGAAAGAGAGAGAAAGAGAGAGAAAGAGAGAGAGAGAGAGAGAGAGAGAGAGAGAGAGAGAGAGAGAATAGCAATTTATTCATAGACATCCTTGAACTAAAATTAGGAATTTGGAGGCTCTAAAGACCACAGTGGTTCACTGTTTAAAAAGTCCCAACTTTCCCCCAAGCAGCTGTTGGAAAGATCTGAAAACCACTTCTTGCCCCTGTGCACATCGCACACCACAAACAACCAATATATACACATAATTAAAAGTAAAAGTAAAACTTTTGAATAAATTAGTAATTGGGGTAGGGACATGATGCCATGTGTCTCTTATGGACCCACATTGTCCAAAAGATTCGTTGGAATTCTGTTAAGTGAGTCTGTGTTCAGAGAATTTTGTTATCAGAGAATAGTAGTAAATAGCAAGAGCTAAGTAACTTATTTGTAAAATATGAGAAAAGGAAATTAAAACTACAGCAATTTTGAGAGATTAGTCAAGATAAACACAAGAAGGAACTAAAATTATTAGTGATGTTGGCAACAGGCAGAGGGCACAGCAAGTGTAGGGCATGTAGATCCCCTGTGCTTCCCATTGTTTGTGTGGCACTGTTGCTGAGATGTGAATAGGGCATCGATGTGGCTGGCTATAGAACACAGTACACGAAAGTCCAAATTGGTGTACCAATTAGTTTTGGGGAGGTTACTTAAAAGAATGAGTTAGAGGTTACTTTAGGAGTAGACATGATTCAAAAGGTTGCTCCAACATTAGTGACAACTCGTAACAAGTAAAAATCTAGACCACATTCAATGACTTGCAGGTAGCTAAACAGGTTAAAGAGGGACGCTAAGGCACTCTTCGTAGTTGGATCCTTTTCCAAAGTAGCCCACCTCATTTCTGCTTCCTCTAGGCAGCTTCCTCAGTCTCTGTTCTCTCCCAGGTGGCTTAATTGACCTGAGGCCCTTTTTAGGCAGCTCACTGTGCAGGAGAATGTCTCTCAGCAGTCTCTTACGCTAGAAGAAGCAGGGGCCTGGTGAATCTGGTCATGTTCATGGACTTCCTGAAGCTATTGAGTTATTTACTTCCTGAACTTGTCTGCAGGATGGAATGTTTCACATCCCTTTAAACTAATCTGTTTGTTCACCTGTGTTTTTACCAACCTTTTTCTTATGGAACTTTCCTCTGAGATGATTGGTTTTATCTCAGAGTATACTGATACACAACAACAGCAACAACAATAACAACAGCCACAATCACAACAGCAAAAACAGCAGCAGTAGCAACAACAACAACAAAACAACAAAAAAGGCTTGTCTTCCCCATAGAAAAATACTTTTCTGATTTCTATATCATTCATCTATTTATATGCATACATTTTAAGGTAATAAGCCTTAATTTCAAATAATCTTAGATTCTATGCAACACTGATTGAAAATTAAATTTTACTGTGTATTTGCTGTCCTTGGGCACTCCCAATAACACAGGGAGACACACATTCAGACACACAAGCTTAATAATCACATCTTAAAATTCATTCATAATTTTAAAGTAAGCATATCATTGATGCATTGTTTCCCCTCGAGTGAGATATTTACATTAAGTCACTCCTCCTGTTCTTTGGCTTTTGACAAATGTTTAAAGATTGTTCTCTATCTTTGCAATATTACCAGAATATCATCATGGCCTAAGAAATTCTTTCAGTTTTACAGTTAATTTTTCTTACCAACACTGAGCATTGATATAAAACCACATCTTACTGTCTCTGTAACTTTACATTTTCCATAATGTTGCATGGTTTGAATTATTCAATTTGCAGCCGTTTTAGATTAGGATTTTTTTACTTTATTTATTTTGTATTTATTTCCTCCTATGTTTCCATAGTGTGATAACTCATTTCTTTTAAGATTGTATGAATTGTACAACAGTCCATTCACCTACTGACCCTTAAAAGGATATCTTGTTTGTTCTTAAATGTTTGCAGTGATGAAATCATTTGTTTTAATGACCATGTTTCAGTTATTATAGGATATACGTGTGGGATTTCTATACATATATAAACTACATTTTAATTTACAACTTCCTTTCTTTTCCTCTTCTCCTTCTTGCTGACATACCACTTAATTTCAGATGTGTGTGTGTGTGTGTGTGTGTGTGTGTGTGTGTGTGATATCACTTGATTTTAGGCTGAGCTGCTAGCATGAATATTGATAGGAGAGATACATTTTAAATACATTTAAATACAGAGAAAACATTGTTACTGTGAGATGTGATAACAATGTGTTTAAGTGTGCCAGGAGCTGTGAAAATACTGTTCATAGTGATTGCATTTTCCCTTCAAGAATTAGCAAGGCTTTAAATCATTCCTTGTCTCTGTGAGTAGCTAGTGCTAACAGTGATTGGGATTCTGGCTGTTGTCATGGGTACGTATAGCTTCCTCACTGTCCTTTCCCTTGCAGGTCAATAATGAGACATCTTTTCACATGCATTTTTACTGTATGTAATCTCCATAAAGCATATGTTTATTTGAGTTTTAATTTCTTTGTCTTGTCTTAGAATTTTTTTTAGAGTTTTTAGAATAATTTATAAGATTTCCATAAGATTTTTATTAGACATATTTTACACAATACCACTCATGACTTGTCTTCTAATTCATAAAACTTATTTTCAGAAGGAATCTTTAGTTTTAGTGAGAACCATTTTATTTTTGTGAGTCTTATCTTTATAGAAAGAAAAGTATCTGAGGAATTGGTATATATATATAAAATCATGTTTCATTTATTTCTTTAAAATTGTGAGAAAAGAGTGAGGATATGTTTGCCATGCTGAGGGACTGGAAGTTGGGTAGACTATCTGATAAGCAGACAGATAGGAGAGACAGACCATGACTATGTAGTAAAAATGGTGAACTTCCAAGATGGCTGGCTTCTTTCTCACCTCTCTGACCTCAGCAAATGACTGGAAGTTTTAAGACAGGTCTTTTTAACTTTTGTTTTCCACAGGTAGACCCACTACTCGACTGACTTATCAACTTCAAGACCTAGATCAGGATATACTACACAACAGTTTTGGGTCAATCAACCAATCTATCTTTCTTCAAACTGATGTTACTTTCCACGAATTAGTTGAAGAAAACTATTCAGACAACCGGATTTTTGGCTTTCCAAATCCCCAACACACACACACACACACACACACACACACACAC
>JADRCD010162418.1:0-27116 GCA_019843815.1 Montemys delectorum
TGAAGCAGAAATCTCAGACTCTGTCCACCAACCTGTACCTCATTGGCCTGTGGATTAATTTCCCTAAGTCACTCTCCTTCCAGAATGTAGGGAGAATGTAGTCTGGTAACTACACAGAGTTAACCCTACCCCTTCCCTCTCCATGGGAAAGCACAGACGAGAAACTAGTATGATGTCCCCCCTGAGAAGATATGAGCATTTGTTCATGATTCTGTAAATTGGGCCTCATGCATCTGGGTAATTCTGGTGGCGTCACAGGCCTCCCTGCTCAGAAGAGAGCCCACTCTGGGAATTGTGTCTTGGCTGTGAAAGCCTGGCGGGATTTTCTGAAGTCTTCTGCCCAAAGTTCTTCCAGCATATCCAAGCAGATGCAGCCTGGGGTCTGGGCCTGGAGTGCTCAGGTTGACCTAAAACATCCTGTTTTCAGCCTTCCTGCTTCCACACCCCTTTTCTAAGCATTATTGATTACAGAATAATTTAGAAGTCTCTGAGGAGCTGATGAGAGGATGATACTGGAAGTGCATTGCTATCATAAGGCCAAAGGAATTGGGGATGATTGGTTAAAGGACTGGAAAATTTGGTGCTAAGCTCTATTATGAACGCCTGACATAATGTTGGAAAATTTTTCAATACCTTTAGTCAGACACATATGTTCACTATATTGACCATATAGGCAAGGCAGAGCCCCTGATAAGCCCCTGATCTTGGAGCTCACTATAAATTTGAGGTTATAGTGCACATGTTTACTCAAAGAGTTACACACATGATAGGAATGTGTCTTCACAAATTCATCAAATTCCAAGTTCTTTCTGTATTTAGTTAAAATAACCACTAAATGATTTTGAGTCCACCATAGCTTAAGAGATGACGTCATGAGTTGACTTCATGCCCCCTTTCAGTATTTATACAAACTTACCCTCTAAACATTTCAACCTTTTCACCTTCATCATGTTTCATTTTCCTACTTTAGTGGTCTAAACTAACAACCACGTTTGTTCATAATTCTGTAAACTGGGCCTCCTTCATCTGGGTAATTCTGGTGGCACCACATGGAATTACGTATGCTTGTACTCAGCAGATAAAGGTATGAGCGAAACTGGAAGGGGCTGATGGTTAACTATCGACCTCGCTGTCTGGGTCACTCACACCCAAGTACATCAACTTGGGCTTCCTTGTGTGAGAGTCACAGGGCTCCAGAAGTTGCTAGTAGACCTCAAGGCCTGTTGCTACTTCTGCCATATTCTACTGATCAAAGTAAGTCAGAAAGCCATGCAGGATTCAAGGACAGAAGATAAGACCTGCCCTTAATTGGAAGGGATGGCAAGTTAATAGCACAAGGAAGTATATACATTAAAATATGGAAGAAATTCCTGGAGCCATCTGTATAAATCTATCATAGACTCTGAAGTTGAAAACCTACATTTTATCCTGTTCACATTTAGAAAGGGTCTATTATTCATGAGTAAAACAGAAGAAAATCCTATTTAAGTCTCCATACAACTTTACAGCAGGTATAAATTCCATTCTGTTGTTAAGGAAGTTATGCTAATGGAGATGACAGTGTCATTTGGGTATATAGGATGCAGCTAGGAGTGTCTGTGTCTATGGAGTGGTCATCATAAAACTTCAACAGCATAGCTATGAGGGGCGAGGGCTGTGTGTGGAAGCCACTGGTAAACACAGAAGCAACTGCAGAAGAGTCAGCTGTTTTCACTGGGCCAAACAAACTTCTGTGGGAAAAGAAGGTTCCCCAGGAAGGCGCCAGAGCCCATCTGAGCCAGGGCCAGACACCAACTGTTGTTAGTGCTCAGCTGCTATTTGCTTTGGCCTCAGATCAAATCCTTTACCCAATGTCTTGGTGATTGTAGACAAGAGAGCCCCACAAAGTAGGTGGACAAGCCAGGGCAGGCTGCAGGTGAGGACCAGCATGCTGTAGCCTTTCCCTCCAGGCCTGCTTCTACTGTAAGAATAGGTTGGAGTCAGGACTGCTGTTCCCTCCAATAGCCTCAGGTTAGGATGGGAGATGGAATACATGGCTTTAGTTGTAGCTGTTGCTCTTGATTCAAGATCACAAAGTATAAGATCACATATATGCTATTGAACTGCTCTGGGCTTACATTTCTGTACATTTTTTTTTTTTTTTACATAGAGCCTCATTTAAACCCTCTGCCAGACTTGACACAGCTCAAAGTCACCTGAGAAGGAGGTCTCAATTGAGGATTTCCCAGATCACATTGGTCTGTAAACATGTCTATGATGGATTGGCTTGGTTGTTAATTGATATAGATGCTACTACGACTAGAATCAACTCTAGGAGGTGGCCCTAGGCTAAATATAGAATCTAGCTAACCATGAACCTGTGATTGAGCCACCAAACAGCATTTCTGCATGGTTCCCACTGTACTTTCATGACTGTGAGTGAATTTCTTAGTCAGAGGTAATGCTTTATGGAATGGCAACCCGTCGTGCCTTCTGGGTACTGCCTTGAATTCCTGCCCTAACTTCTAGTGATGGACTGTGACCTGAAAGTGCCAAATGGAGTAAACAAAGTCTGCTGAGAAAGGATCGGTAAAAAGCCTTCTTCCCTACAATATTCTCCCATGTTTTTCATCTTTATGCACAGTGTTCTACGCCATTGTCTTATCTGCTAGCTGGGTACCTCCAGTTTTGTCATGGACCTCATTCTGTCAAAATCCAGAAGATAGGGTCAGCCTTCTCCAGTCTTCTCTTTGCACAATTATCTACTCAAAAGCAGTGTCCTTGCTTCATTCCAGGTACATGCTTCCCAGCCCCATCATGTGTTCTCTGCCCTGCCATGTTGTTTCATTCTCCCATCAGTGATTACATCCGGGAGGATCTTGACTTCCTCCTTCCAGATACCTACCATTGCCAAGGACAACTTACCCAATGTTCTAGAGCAGTGGTTCTTAACCTTCCTAACACTGTGGTCTTTTAATATAGTTCCTCATGTTGTGGTGACCCCCAACCATAAGATTATTTTTGTTCCTACAGTTATGAAAACTGTAATTTTGCTAGTTATAAATCGTAATATAAATATCTGTGTTTTTCAATGGTCTTAGGGGAGACCCCTGTGACAGGGTCTTTCAACCCCTAATGTGGTCATGACCCACAGGTTGAAAACTGCTCATGGTTATAGACTCAGTGTTCCCATTGTTCATTATTCACAACCCATGACAGCTGAGTATACAAAAGACCTGACATATGGAAATGGAAGTAGACACAACATTCATCTGAAGAAGGCAGAAGCAGGAAAGAGGCAAAGCACACAGGTTTCAGCTCAGTAAATTTTCATAGCAGACTCATCTCATTCACTGGTGAGACAGGCTGCCTTGCAGTTAATTAATATTTATAATAAAACAATCAGATGCAAGTGACAAATGAAAATTCAGATTGAAGTTAGAAAGTTTAGTTGTTCAGTTTCAGCCCAACTCCTTACCTATTTATGAACATCAGATGGAAGTTAACTTCTAGGAATGAAGAATGGTAGTTTTTATCACATTAGGTCATACTGAAAAAGCAAATGGTATCAAGAGCTGTAAGCTTTAGAATATACAGCAAACATCATTATAATCCCTGTAAGAGAAAATATATAACTTATATAAAGCCAATCTTTGTGGTAAGCCAAAAATGAAGAGCAAAGACAATGAGAGACTAAGTTCTGGCATTCCTGAGCAGGAGTACATGCCTTCCCACTCTCTCCCAAATCCTTGGGTGTTTTAGAGAAGTTAACTCATGAAGGTGGGTGTGTGAAGACAATGGCAGCCATAGTAACTCCTCAGTAACTTGGATGCCGTCTATATCTCTTTCTTGTCTGACTGCTGGCTGGTGCCGCCAGAACTACATTAGGTAGGGCTGAGAACAGCCGGCTTCCTAGTCTTTTGCTGGTCTTAGAAGAAAGGCTTTCAAGTGCAGTGTTAGCTGCTGGCTTAGACGCACTACTATTGCATTAGGCACATTCACTCAAGACCTAACTTGCAGAAAGATTTTATCATGAAAGATGTTTAGGTTTTGTCAAATTCTTCTGCATTTCCTGAGTCCCATGGTAATAGTCAGCCTTCATTCTGCTAACAGGATGATGTATCTGTTGTTTGATTTGTATATGTTATTATGTTCCAAGGAAAAATCCCAATTAGTCCTGTGAGAGATGTTCCCACCATGAGCTCACATCAGTTTGCCTGTATTTTATGGAAGATTTTTACACCTAGGGTTCTGCATGTTGTTTTCTGTAATATGTTTTCAGACTTGGTATTAAGGTTTTGTGAAACAGGTCTGGAATAATCATTTATCTTTAATTATTTGAAAGACCTTGAGGAAGATTCACATTGCCTTTTCTTTAAATGTGTAGAACTTCACCTTGACGCCATCATGGGCTTTTCTTTAATGAGAGACTTATTTATTAATTCTGTTCTCCACATTTGCTAATCAGTTTGTTTGGGCTTCCTATATCTTCATGAATCAGCTTTGGAAAGCTGTATCTTTCTAGGAATACATTCAATTATCTTACTTTATTTAATCATTGTGAAATTTTTCTTAGTAGTCTCTCCACTTTCACTTCTGATTTTATTAGAATTTTTGTTCCAGCCCTGCATTGCTTAGACACCTTACCACCAAGGTTGGCTTTATATAAGTTATATATTTTCTCTTTGTTAATTTTGCTTATAGGTACATATACATATAATTTTAAAACAATAGTACAGTGGTTTTTACTAAAAATGGACCTAATAGGCTTACATGTCTGGATACTTGCATGCAGTTAGTGGAACTATTTGGTAAGGATTAGAAGTGCAGTCTTGTTGGGGGAGGTGTGTCACTGGGCTTGGGGAAAAGCCCATGTTTTTCCAGTTCTCCATTTCTCTGTCTCATGCAGATTAGAATGTAAGAATTCAGATTCTGCTCCAGCACCATCCCTGATGCCACACTTCCCACCATGATGCTCAAGGATTCTAACCTTCTGAAACTGTAAGCAAAACCCCAGGAAACTTTTCTATAAGTTGTCTTGGTCATGGTGTTGCTTCAATGAAATAGAAAATCAACTAAGACAAATAGATATCATGATTATCATTTTCATGGATTGAACCAAGGGACTTGTATATGCTAGGAAAGAAAAGAACCTCAAGCTGCACCTCTAACCCTGATTATATATTTTT
This sequence comes from Montemys delectorum, assembly GCA_019843815.1. Classification (NCBI taxonomy): domain Eukaryota; kingdom Metazoa; phylum Chordata; class Mammalia; order Rodentia; family Muridae; genus Montemys; species Montemys delectorum. The sequence goes on from JADRCD010162418.1 coordinate 5,169, forward strand.
AACTATTTTATTAAAAATATATTTTATTTTTAATTAAATTACATCATTTCCTCCTCCAAACTCTCCTATATATCCCTCCTTGCTCTTTGTCAAATTCATGGCCTCTTTTTATCATTGATTAGTGTTACATACATATATATGTGTGTAGATATGCATATGTGCATATGTGTGTGTTTACATGTATATCTCTAAATGTTTAAAGAGTAACTCTTTGCTTTGTTGCTCTTTTAAAGATTTATTTTATTTATTTTATGTGTATGAGTACATGAGTACACTGTAGCTGTACAGATAGCCATGAGCTATCGTGTGTGGCTACTGGGAATTGAACTCAGGACCTCTGCCGACCCCCCTTGCCTCGCCCCACTCGATCCGGCCCTGCTCGCTCCGGCCCTGCTCGCTCCAGCGTAATTCACTGTAGCTGTCTTCAGACTCACCAGAAGAGGGCGTAGAATTTCATTACGGGTGCTTGTGAGCCACCATGTGGTTGCTGGGATCCGAACTCAGGACCTTTAGAAGAGCAGTCAGTGCTCTTACTCACTGAGCCATCTTGCTAGCCCGCTTTGTTGCTCTTTTATACTTTTTGTATTAATTTTTTATTTGTTTTTGCTTATTCCTGTCCTTCTAGGAACTTTGGGACTTAGGTTAAACTTCTTGTTTCTAAAGTATAGCGTTAGGTCCTTATCTGAGACCATTCATTTTTGAAGTATAGGTGTTATGACTATGAACTTGCCTGTGACAGCTGCTTTTGATGCATATGTCTTTGTTGTGCCTGTTCAGGAAGCATTTGTGAACCTCAAAAGGCCACCAAGGAGCAGATTCTAATGCAATCGCATTAGGATTTTTATTCAAGCTCGAACTTGGGCTCACCACCATCATGGATGTAAAGCCTGAGCCCTTGAACCTAATGCTTGGGATATGGCCACTCCAGAGGAGAGGGATTCCTGCCTGTAAACAGGAGTTATTCTATGATGATATCAAGTTTCTTCCAATTTCCAAAGCAGGCATAAAAATAAAATCAACAGTAGTTATAGAAGTACAAAAAGGTCCACAGGATTAATATATGGGTGATGCTAAAGTATAGTTGTGGGGGCTTTCGGGAAGTGGCTATCATGTGTGTTGATGTCTTATATTCTGCTTCGTTGAAAGTGCTTGCTAGTCATATGATTGCCACCATAAATTAAATCATGTCTGAGTTGGTGTGTTGTAATGTTTTTCTTGCTTCCATGTACTTGGGCACATCAAAACATCACTGAAGGCATCGGGGTTTTCAACACCAAGTGCAAAGGCATTATATAGTAGGAGAGGTATGTGTCTACTATCTAGCCGATAATGCCTTCTGGAGAGGAGCGTGGTTCCAACAGTCATAGGAATGCCAAACTGCAGACATCAAGAAGATAACTAGTAGAGTATAGGTTGTGAGATTTTCTTGACTCTGTCTTCCACTAGTACCTCTACCAGTCACACTATCAGCTACCAGTGGAGCTACCAGTAACCACAGGGGAGCAGTGTGCCTGGCAAGACAGAAGCAAATAAGATGAGAGGAACATAAGATGTGAAGCAGTAGTCAGTTCTTTGGCAGAACAAATAGACAGTGATAACCTCATTCCAAACTCTAATATAGCGTGTGCCAAAAACTACAAGATGCCAAGTGGTTAAAAGTGGTAGACTTCTCAAGGGCCCCATCCAAGAACCCTCATAAACCCTTCTGAAACATGGCTGCTCTTTTTATCACCTCCAGACATGTTCAGGGGCCCTCCCCACACCCAGTGCTTGCTCTCTTCAGGCTGCAGTCCAACTTGTAAAGCCTTGGCAAAGCACTAGTGTGTGGGGTGTTGACTTAAAAAGGCTCATTCTCTCCATAAGCCACCCCCAGGAGATGGCATTTTATCACAAACAGCCTGAGGATCCAAAACTCAATTTTTTTTAATAGACTTAGTTGGTGTGATAAATGGCTCTTTCTGGGGACAGGCATGTCAATAAGGCTATAGCTGTGGTGTGAGATACTGGGCAATCAAGTTAATAAAATTACTCCATTGTGTTTTAAGAAGGAAAAACGTATCTAATGAGGTAGTATGTAGATGTTCTAGTTCAGTTCCTTGGAGAAGAAGATTATGAGATGGAAGATTGGTGTATAAGAGATTTACTGTAAAGTGAAGACAATAAAACACAAAGGGAGAAGCATGTTGGGCAGGGAATCTTTAGACTATGATGATTATCTAATATTGAAGGGAGAGGAGAGAGGAGCAGAAGTGGGGCAAAGGGACATCTGCCCATTCAGGCACAAACATTGCTCAACAGGGCAATGTGGCAACAGGGCAACAGTCCAATTGTGGTCAGACATGATCATATCAGAGGATCTCCACCAAGCTCAGTCATTGTCTGGGGGCTTCAGTGCCACAGTAATAATTATTTCTGTTGCTAAGGGTGGGACACAAGAGTACTGAAGATGGTCGCTGTCTTCCAACTACCTCTCATGCAGGTGAACCTCAGATTTTCTCTTGAAGGGGACTGTGAACAGCTTGACAATCACAGTCAGGAAAAACATAAGGAAAGAAAATTCTGGGATCCTCTAAACCAATACCATAGCCAAGATGCAATAGATCCAAAGTGGGGATTATGAGATGCTCTCTATCTAGAAGACAATTAACCAAGGTGATTGAATCTTAATGGCTCAGTTTCCTATCCAGTTCCCCACTATAACCTCATGAACTCAATACTCTTAAATTCATCATAATGAATGTTGATGTTCCACCATGTATTGAGTACTACCCACAACGAGTTCATGGTAAAGAATTAAGACACCCAAACAGTATTTGCTAAGGGCTGATAGAAATACATAATTATTACAGGAGTCTAGGGAAAGGAAGGAAAAAACTATGAAGTGATTGACACTTTGTTTTTGCCTTGAGTAGGAGGCCTGCCATTTTTCCTTCAAATACCACCAGCTCTAGGGTTTGTGTAATTGAACTTTCCAGGTGGATGGAGAGGTAGCCAAACAATTGGTAAGCAATGATTGTCCCGGGAGCAGAGAGTTTTCTGCTGGAAAAGTCAAGATCTTAGTTACTAACTTTAGACTGTACTGGGATACAGCAAGTCCATTTTTAGGAAATGAAACACACAGCCCACTCCAGAAAATCTGTATTTCTACTTCAAGTGAAGAAAGCTAGACAGATTTCAGCTTTGAAAGTACAAGCTCATAGATTCATAGACAAGATTGCCAACTTAGAATTCAAGGATACTACTTCTCCCATGGCTTTCCTTTTAGTCACATAGACCCAAAGTCCATGAATTTAAATGGTGGTCAAAGAAGTCTCACGCTCAACCGCATTTGATATGTAGTGCTCTAGAATGAGAATCTGTGCTAGGCTTTGTGGGAAGGGGTCAAATATAAAACATGGTTCCTATTTTTACAAGGCAGTCAGTAGCAGGTCTGGGCCATTGCATTGCCTCCTGTTGGTGATCTCCTTTCTTCTACAACCAACTATGGACACTTCTGAGAGCTCTAATTATTGCAATACAGAGCAATCAAGTCAAATTCTTCCACACACCTGGTTACAATGGTGAGCACTACCAACTCCAGACTGCCTAACTGTTCAGGACACAGCACGGCTACCACTCTTGTCCCTGCTGTCCTTATGCAGTATGGTTCAGTCTTGCTTTATTCTTGCCTCAAGCCACTTACCCACCTAAGAATAATAATGAACGTTCCATTATCCTCACAGGTCTAGACTGGTATAATCAGTCCATGTATAATCCACATCACTGTGCTGTGTTATCTGCAGTGGCTCAAGAATTGGTGACATTCCTGGTCATACATGTCTTGAGATGTTTTTATAAAGATTAGGGAAATAGACACACCCTATATGAATAAAAGACCAACGCGTATAGGCAGGCTGACTTTAATCATACAGCTTAAAAAGTGTATCAAGTGTGCCATATTTTATCCCAAAGCTCTCCCCTTTTCCCTGTTCAATGGTGGATTAATAGAAACTCCTGTTTTCACTATCTTTTTTCTCGTTAGCCTATAGTCTTTATATTTTAGCTACAAATCATTCCACTAGTGAAAGAGACTCTGTTAAGAATCACATGCTTTGTCAAAAGCAAACTTTACATTCTTCTTCTAATTGTTGCCTACTGAAAAGTCAGGTAAAATTGGTTTGTTTTTATAATGAAGTCACCAACATAAATTCTCCAGGCTTAAGGCTGTTTCAGCAAGCCAGCATGCTTGTATCAAGGACGACTCCCCCAAGTTTCCCTCTTTCTAAGGAAGAGACAAAGAGGGCAGCTCCCTTTCATAAACTCCAGTACTCGGGGAGAGTCATACACACATTTATCATACCCACCTCAGTGCAGATCAGTCCCCTATAGATTACAAAATATAGGTTCAAACTACAGCTTACATCAAAACAAGGAAAATTACTTAAATTTTTAAAATTCCCCTCTAATCTCATCTTTTTACTTCTTTTTCCTCCCATACTTTGGCCTTTGTTTGTTTGTTTGTTTGTTTGTTTGTTTATTAGTTTTAACCCAGATGAGATAGAGCATTATACTTTGGATTAGACAGAACCCTGTTCAAGTTGGAGATAGAGCTCAGTGGTAGAGTGGCTGCTTGGCAAGTACAGGCAGGCCCTGGCTTTGATTCCTAGGGTCTGCTAGGCGTGGAAGCACACACCTACAATCCTAGAACTAGGAGGCTGAGACAGGAAGATCAAGAGATCAAGACCAGTGTTGACTGCTTAGAGAGTTCAAGTGCAGCCTGGACTACATGAGACACTGGAAAGAAGTAGATAGAGGGATTTGCAGAGGAGTATGGGTAGAAGGAAAAATGAGGGAAAGAGAAGGAAGGAAGGAAGGAAGGAAGGGAGGGAGGGAGGGAGGGAGGGAGGGAGGGAGGGAGGGAGGGAGGAAGGAAGGAAGGATAGGACAGGAATAGAGAAAGGACAGGTCAGGTTCGAAATCCTTCTTTCTCTGTGTAGCTTTTGGCCTCTAGCACATGCTCTCTGCCTATTTCGGCAGCTGTTACAGAGGAGTGGTAACTTCATGATGTCACTGGAGGGACCCAACACATTTGGATGTTTCTGGCACAGAGGCACCAATTTTCACTACCTTGACTAAAGTCACATCTGAAGTACATGTCGTGGTGAGCAGCCCACTTCAGGCCTTGCATCCACTCAGCTAGAATACCTGCCTCAGGAACAGCAGTTAGCTGCTATGACCATCTAAGCTGGTCTACACTTAGGCAAAACACACCTAACATGAATGCAATGTTGGTTGACCCATATTTGCCAGTAGAACCCAAGCTAATAGTGTTTAAAGGGATAAAGACATTTATTTTCCCTACACGTTCTCCCTTCTTTCTGTATTGAATGGCCTGAAATTTTGTCAGTGATTAAGTTTGTAAAACACCTTCCTTTAGCCTCTCGAATATTATCTGCTGAATGCTACCTCTTCCTCATCCTATATCTCTCTCCTATCTCCAGTTTCTAACTTCCTGCTAAAACAATGGCTGCCCCCCAATAGTTTGAAACTGGTCTGAAAAAAGGTTAAATCAGATGAACTGCTTGCATCACTCTATGACTAAGACACCCAAGTCTTCCCTATCCCATGATGAATTGTGTGCAAATTTCTCAGGCTTCATTTCAACAGCTTCCTCATTTGGCTCTGTCTTCCTTGCCAAACTCATGGCTTGCTAGGAATATCAAGCTATCTGTCCTCTTTGGCTCTCTCTGGTTTCACTACTGTGTCTCAACTCCATTTTGAACTATCTTCTACTCCTTTCCATAAACCAATCTTCCTTCATCGTTCAATAGCCATGCCAAGCAGTCTGTGCTCTATTACTATCCATAATGGGAGACTCCTATGCACTTTGGATTCAGATGGGTCTCTGTTACTTATTAGTTATGAAATGGACAGCTCACTCATACTCATCTACATCTGCAACATGGAGAGAGCCCCCCCGTATGTCTTGGGGAGAATTAAATAAGATGAAATATAGAGCCTAGTAGTTTATAAGTATCAATCAATCACCAGATGGTGGCCATTTTTGCAAGTCTCTCGTCATTATCCGTTTATCTGTAGCTCATCATCAACCAGAGGCAACGCTCCACAATTTGACCATATTACATTCAGCTTGTGACTAACTGTGGAGATTTTGTGATAACTTCTATGGTGTCAGAATTTAAGACTAGGGAAACTGAGGTAATGTGAAAATATACAAGTTGGTAAATAAGGTTTCATTTATTAAAGCATAACTCTAAACTAAGAGATGTTAGTCATATTTTATGCATATCACTATAGTGAAAATAGTACATTCCATTTACAATCCTTTATGCATTAGAAACTCTGCTTGTACCCCATGCCCATGCAGAGTTAAAATGATGCCTAGGTGTTCTGGCCTGTGCCAGAGCCATCTTTTCTGTACTGGCTCCTCTACCCAAAACATCTTCTGTTCTTCGATGTGGTGACTTGAGCTATGGCCTTCCCTTCCCAGAAACCCTTGAAGAAAATGATCTATGCTTGCCTGTTGTCCATAGGTGACCCATTATCATAACCCCTACCCTGTCCTGCCTTTGTTTTTCTCTGTTCCTCCACACTAAGATCTCATTGAACCTGAATGAAGGGTTCAGCCCATCATCACTGAACGGCTCTGTTTTGTTCATGATAGTACACCCCACCTCCAAAGAAGAGGAAATCCATTAAGTGGGCCATCAAGCTACTCCCTCTCTAAAACTACACAGATGGGACCCACTGCTCTGCAGAGGGACCACATATCTTTTGAACTCACCCTTCCTCCTGTTTCCCTCTTTCAGGCCAGTATCTGTTTGGTGCTTTGTTCCTTTAAAGTTTCTTCTTTCCCCATTTTTCCCTGGGAGTCTCTTTTTTCCTATTGGAATTATTTGGCTTTGGGCCCCAAGATTTGCAGTGATGGGTAGCTGGGCTTTGTCAGGCATTCTCTGGATGCCTCCAGCCTCCTCCTCAATGACTGACTTCAGACTCAGAAAGGGAGGAGAGCTGTTGGTGTAGTCCTTTCAAAGGAAGAAACTTGGTATTTTGTACTGAGATGTCTTCTTTCAAATTTCTAAAATTGAGGACTCTTCCCCATGGCATTGTTTTCAATGACTCCTAACTAGTCTCCATTGTTAATCCTTCTACTCAGATGATATGACTCTTCTCATGAGCATTTAGAGCCCTGAACTTCTCATACAATTATAATCTTTTTCATATGATACACGAGCAGCCAATGTATCATGTTTAAATTACTTGTCCTAAACACTACACCTCCACTACTACAGAGGTAAAGGAAAATAGCAAGCCTCAGTTTACCTGGCCAATTTCATAGCTTTACTACTACATCTATTGGAAGGTAAACTTACAAATGATCTCAGAAAAAGTAAATAAAAATAAGCTCACACCTAACAGAAACTCTCATTAGGAGAGCAGGAAGTCATTGCTAATATAATATTCCCTGATGTATTTATACAGTAAAGAGTACTTTATTAGGATCGAAAGCTATTGAATGTGCTGTTGTCTTCTTATGGATAGCTCTATGTATACCAATCTTTATCTCTTCTGTGGCAGTCTTTATAGGCACAGAATCTTTATAGAGACTGTCTTTCTTTAATACTTATATGAGTCATTTCTAGTGGTGGCACATGCCTTTAATCCCAGTACTTGGGAGGCAGAGACAGGTGGATTTCTGAGTTCGAGGCCAGCCTGGTCTACAAAGTGAGTTCCAGGACAGCCAGGGCTACACAGAGAAACCCTGTCTCGAAAAACAAAACAAAAACAAACAAACAAACAAACAAAAAAAGAAGAAGTATTTGCTAAAAGCTAGTTATGGATTGAAGGGGATCTCTGATCTGCCAAATCCACAGCCACTTTGCAATGCAGCAACCCACCTTTAGGTTTCTAGTTGTTGTAACTCATAACTTCGTTACCATGACCACAGCTGGTTAAACTAGAGGGTGGATATACACCCAAAGACAATGATGTTCTGGTTGCCAGCATCACAGACTCATACTAGTGAGACAACTTTGTCTCAGTTAATGTCCTAGTTGGCTTCTATGTCCTAGTTGGCTGTGGCAATTCATCAATAAACTCAATGACTTAAGCTAACCAAAATTTATTCTTCGAAAGTTCTAGAAATTAGAAGTCTCAAGTCCATTTTACCATGCTAAAGTCAAGGTGTCACTAGAGCTATCTTTTTCTAGAAGCATTAGGAGGTCCCATTTTCTTGCCCTTTTTACACCCATCTTAGTGCATGCTGCAAGCTCTGTGGATTGTGCACAAGGATATAGGGTTCTTGACAGCTAGACCAGGTTTGAGGCCAAACACACACACACACACACACACACACACACACACACACACACACACACACAGAATTTTAGCAAAGTCTTTCTAATAAGTGAAAAAACATCTCTTTTCTATCTTCTGTAATTTCTCTATCTTAGGATTCCAGAAGAGGAAGAGTAATTATTCTAGTAAATGTGTGCTCAGGGCAATGTTGCCCTGTTGCATGACTCTCGTAAATCTGATATAGTTTGTACCTTTATCAAATAGGACTGGAGAAATAACCATGCAACTCCTCATGCCTGATGGAGAGACTGCAATAACACATGCATAAATGCATTATATTCTTAAATAGAAGTGAGATTGCTTTGCCAGAAATGACAGAGGCTTGGAGGAGCAGAAACACCAAGTGACATTTCTTGGGCAAACACCCAGACATGGGGGTTCCTGACCACAGTTGGAGTTGGAAATGGAGTGTGTATCAAAGAAAACAAAAAGCGTGTAGCTCAGAATTAAAATGTGTGCTGTACTGTTAAATAAGGAGGCTTCGTTTAGTTTAATGAAGTTAATTTAAAAGTATGAGTGTTTATAAATGAGATGCTCAGAGAAGTGGCAATGTCCTTGTTAAATACTTTCCTAATATGAAAATGCTATCCTTGGCACTTATGTCAGAGGTTGACGTTCATTTTTGCCAGTCACCTTCTTGTTCTTAAGATAAGCAACTTATAAAGAGGACAATTTTATTTAGGCTCATTAATTTAGACGTTTCTGTCTGTGGTTGCTAAGGTTACTTTGAGCTTTTGGCAACAAAGCACATCATGGGAAGAGCATGAGGCAGAGGAGAGAGACAGACCTGATCTGAACATCCTTAATGACCTAACTTCCTTCTGACCGCCTCTGAAAGGTCCATTTCCTCCCAATGGCACTGTACACGGTGCATGGGCACCAAATCTTTAACCTGTGAAACTCTGGGGCTCATTTAAGATCCAAATCAATAGACAGGAGGAAGATGGGGGAGAAAAGGGTGACCCAACTCAGAAGTTAAGACACTCAGAGATCAGCATCGTCCCTGGCTCAGAGATCAGCACCGTTCCTGGCGCTTTTGGAGAAGATTTGAGTTTCCATTGTTAGGAACTCACTAACCTGACACAAAATAAGTGTTCATTAGTAAGCTTATGTGTTATATAGGATTCAGAGTCTAAGAGGTTTGTGGGTGGGTGGATAAATGGATGGGTAAAGGGTTAGATGGGTGTATAGATAACTATGTGAAAGATTGCCCTGACTCGAAACTCTAGATCTAAGACAAACAGAGGACAGTGTAACATGGCTGGACTCAGCAAAGCATCATTTGAAACTTGTTAACATTCGTTTGCATATTCTTCGGTCTATTTTCCTGGTTGCGTTTTCTTGAACCATAGGAACTGGAGTGATGTATGCTGGGGGTATCAAAAGATAACTTCCCTACCACACAGTAACTATAACAATGCTACTCTGCTTTCTTCTCTGCCTACCTTTGTTGATTTTAAGTGATTTAATTACTAACCAATGCTCCTTGCATTTCTTCACACACACATTCTGCCCCCCCCCCCCCCCCCGCCCAGGAACCTATTTTCCCAACTAATTATGTCGACTGTAATAAGAATCAGCAGAGGCTGGTCCATGAATTACATCTGGCAGCCTCTCAGTTCGTTAACAGTTTTACCTTAGAGGTGTGTTGTGACTGAATTGGTCTGGAGAACTCTCTCTTGAGCCTCACTCTGTGTGATTTTATTTAGCCCAGTCCACCCAGCCAGGCTTACCCCTTGTCTCCCTCCTCCTCCCTCTTCCTACATGGAAGCCAAATCAAAATTCTCACCTCTGCCCTGGGTATTGCTCATGCCCAGCAGCTCATGACTTTGCTCATGTGGCTCATTCTGCTTCAACGATCCTTTTTTTTTTCTTTAAACAAAAATGTGACTAGCTCTTACATGCAATTAAATAGGCCCAGTTTCCTTACAACTCATTTGTTTTGTTTGTTTGTTTTGTTTTGTTTTTTGTTTTAATATATTTTTATTGATTATTGTATTTATTTATATTTCAAATGTTATCCCCCTTCCCAGTTTCTCCTCTACAAACCCCCATCCCATCCCGCACTCCCCCTGCTTCTATGAGGGTGCTCCCCCACCCACCCATCCACTCCTGCCTCACTACCCTCACATTCTTCTTTAATAGGGAATCAAGCCTTCACAGGACCAAGGGCCTCTCCTCCCAGGGGTGCCAGATAAGGCCATCCTCTGCTACATATGCAGATGGAGACACGGGTCCCTCCATGTGTACTTTTTGGTTGGTGATTTAGTTCCTAGGAGCTCTGGGGAGTCTGGCTGGTTGATATTGCTTTTTAATATTACATTTCTTAATGAGATTTTCAAGTCACTTTACAAAGATGTTCAAGAGGAGTGATTTCTTTCTGATGCTGCATTCACAGGAGGCACACGAATCCATGGATGAGCTTAGCTTCTCCACACACTTGCTCCCCTCATTCTCAGTAGCCTAAACTCTCAGAGCCACTGCGAGGATGAGCCTGCTGGTAGCACAGACTAAAACTGTTGTCATACAGCTATTACCCACGAACACTGACTGGTCTTGCTGGTTCCATGCTTAAGATGTTGTACGATAACCAGGAAATCAGACCTTCTTTCCCTCTGAAGAAGAATAGATAATATCTTAAAGAAAAGAAAAAAATGATAATAACTCTGTAAGAGTAGCTAGACCAGTATCGGCTAGAATTAAGGATGAAAGGATTGTTCTTGCCTTGGATGAGGGTCCTGCTAGATTGCTAAGTCTCATGCAGAGTCCTGAGACTTCAGCATGGCTTTCCAAAACTTACTTCAGGTGAGCTATAGATCCCACAGTCACCGGATGTTTTCCCAACACCATTTGATTTGTTTAGTTAGACCTTACATGAGAAGAGCCACGTTTACGAAGAGGTGCTATGCTTTAAAACACAAGCCATTGAGGACATTGAGACAAGTGTGCGGCCACCAATGCTCATTCCAAACTTCAAATCTCTGTAGATCAAAAGTCCTGCCAGTGGAGAAAGCATACCAAAGCTGTAGAGAAACGTTAGTTTTGGCAACTTGAGCAAAGAGAAGTGGGAAGCAAGGAAGCAAAGAAAACACAGAGAGGAAATTCTACCTTGACTCGCTTCACAGAAATGTCATTTAAAAACAACAAACAAGCAGCCAGCAGTGTCTTTCTATCACTGAGAAAATAATTAAAAAGAGCATTCTCAAATGCCTGGCTTCTGCAGGCTGTACTCCTTCCAAAATGCAGAAGTCCAAGGTAGAAAGTTCTGTGGGATTTAGTCTCTGGAAATGAAGAGGCGAGCAGATGCCTGGCTGACTACCCTTGGAGTAGAAATGGTTTGATATCTCCTACTAGGTAAGAAAAAACAAATTCCAGGGATCATTTCTGTATTTGTTACAAAAAATATTCTTGCAAAGTGTAAAAAATTGGAAACCACAAAGATGGGGTTTAGCTTTCTGGCCTGCTGTGAAGTCGGGGTTCAGTGTTGCTGCATGGCCTCTGCTCTCTCTGCTGTTGATCAGCTTCCTCTTAGGAGCTCAAGAAAGGAAGGGTGGAATTTGAATGTTCTTTCTTTTAAAAGAAATGAAACACATCACCTTCTACTAATGTAGAAACTCTATTGGGCCATATCCCATCCCAGATAAACATAACAGTTTATCACAGAAGTGATACCACATCCAGTACTTCAACAGTTTGGGGTCATTCTGGCATTTCCCAACAGAAACATCAGAGATGCTCTGTGATGGCTAATCTTGGTTGTCAACTTGACTCAGCCAAGAAGAGGGACCTCAACTTTGTCTCCAACAGATTGGCCTAGGGTGTGTCTAGAGGTATTTTCTTCATTGCTAATTGATGGCAATAAGCCCAGCCCATATAGGAAATACTATCCCTGGGTAGAGGGCCAGAACTGCGTAAGGAGAGCAGCTTACCGTGAGGCCACGAGCAAGCCAGTAAGCACAGTTCTTGACTTGAGTTCCATGTTTTCCCACCAGAAAGAAATGTAACCTGCATGATGAAATAAGTCCTTTTCTTCCCCCAGGTTGCTTGTGTATTTGTCCCAGCAGCAAAACCCTAACCAGAACACTCACTGCCTCTATCTTTCCCCAAGTTGCTAATTTTCATTGACTTAAAAAATAAAAATAGTCTTATTGGTTCATAGGATCATAATTCCGTATGCAGCTTGAATACAGAATAAGAACATTGTCTTTTCTCCTTGACCATCTATGCCCAACAGTAAGAAGTACAAAGGAGTGTAGCATCCTGCTCACTTCAAGTTTGTTAGCCTCAGGACTTGCTTTCTATGTGGGCTGAGTTCTACTCAACCTACGTAGGTACTTACTTCCTTTCACTAGAATTTGTGAGTAAGAGTAAATAATAGAAATTATGTTTCATAGAAAAAAGTTCCAAAAGTATGTTTTGTTTCAGGCAGTTTCAACTCAAATACACGACTTGGCCAGCACCCAAACCAAGAGTCAGTACATGTCAAGTGCTGACTTGGGTGCACCTGGGATATGACTCACTTCTTCACTTGTTCCATGCTTCCTGCGATTGACCTGAATATGTTTCATTTTCATTGAGAAAAATCCAACTTCAGTCACACACACAAAAAAACCAACAACAACAACAACAACAAAAACAATAAGAGCCCTGTATTCTATTGACTGCGAAGCTAGAGACTCCGGTGAGAAGTGGTCATACATTACTAAACAGAAATGCAATATTCCCCTGCATGCATTTGCCCACACACTGATGATTGGACTTGTTTCCAGATGGGCCATCCGATGAAGTTTATTGGGAGCCAAGCTGGAAGAGAACACAGAAAGCAATTATCATGGACAATAAAGATGCCCTCCAACTGAAGAAAAGGTGAATGTGAACGGAATCTGAGCCTGCCAACTTCAGCAGTTTTTATTTATCTTTTGCTGAGACCTGAGTGGTTCACTAAGTCGTTCAAACAATGCAGACATAGTGGCACATCCTTGTACACACACAGAGAGTATAAGGAAAGAATATTCAAAATATAATAAGAGCAGGAGGCACCTATGTCCTAAAGTCTCAGATTTGAGCCTGTCTCTAGAGAATATCTCAACAGTTTTGTAGTGAGCTTATGTGGTATTGTGTGCATGTGCATGGTACAGGGAGGATAGGTGTTTAACATAAAGATCTAAACATCTGCTCAGCCTACACTCGAGCAGATGTCTGTCCTTTCAGAAAAAGTAAAGAGGTGTTCACTTTATACACAGTGTGCCTTCCTATCTTTTGTGTTGTAGTGATTTCTAGACACAAGGGCAAAACCAGACCTCGTTTTGGGTATTGTATAAATATTCTTATGAAAAAAATTTCCAGGCACTCTGACTTTCCCTTCATATCCATCTCCATAGAGATGAGCAAACAAAGCTTTTTCTGCATGCCACTGGAGCTGCCTAGGCAAAGATGCTGCTAGTTGCTCCCTTCCTCTGGGAGAGCTCCAGGCTCTCACTGCGGTTCTGTTTCCAGCCTTCTTGCCCCCTGGAGAGTAGCTTTTCTGTTTGAAGCTAGAGAACATCTCAGTTGGGGTGAGAGCAGAGATTCTGCTATCTCAGATGCCTCCTCAGCCCCCTCACTCCTAGAACCACACCCAGTCTTCACGGCAGGCTTGGAAAAGGAGCCAATTAGTTCATATTTTATATATGAGAAAACTGAAGCTGGGAATACTTGCCTGAGGCTATTTGCTGTTGAGCCCTTATTCATGAGCTTGTAGTTTTCTGCATTCTGCATGTGCACATGCATATACATATGTGCAAGGTCTGACTACTTACAGCTCATGGAGTGGGTAACTGATGTCTTTGGAAAGGACCAATTCTGCATTATAAAGACTATAAGAGGCATCACATAAATTGCTCAGATCTGGCAAGATCCGTTCTTCTTCATGTTATTTCTCATACATACACTTCCAACACTTGTTCCTAACAAGTTGTTCTGACACATTAGGAGTGGGTACTTCTTTTACTTACACATGTAGCAGAACTCTCTCTCTTGCTTGGCTGAATGTAGGCTACCAAAGTACACGGACATTTCCTTCTGAGCCTGCAATTTGGTGGTAAAAGGACAGATTTTCGAGCCTCTTCTGGATGTGAATGAATCCTAGTTTGCTGACATATAACCTTGTGTTCAAGATCCATTAGGTCTAGCACTGAGACACAACGTGGGGACAGTATAGTTCTGTAACTGAAGACAAAGAGTGGGTGTTTTTAAGTGTCAGCATTAATGTCTATACAAGACTAATATAGAGCTAGCTCACTTTGAGAGTCTCTATGTAATAAATTGAAAGCCTCTAATCATGGGTCAGACTACACAATAAGTACAGAGGTCTCTAAACTGAGAATATCAGAGATGCATTGCTCCTTGGGAACTTTTGTTTTAAGTATTCTGTTCCACCAGCACCTATAAGAGCTGCCAAGGAAAGTCTTACTCCATCTTGTTCTGGGACAATGGCTGTAAAGCAGAGATTGCCTCCTGTGGCTCACCTTCTTCCCCTAGCATTCTCTCCATTGTTCTTTCCTGTGTGGTGGTCAACTCTCCACCCCTCCCTCTCCAGAGTAGCCTGATGCCCTGTGCTGGGGTCTGGAGAAGATTAGAAAAAGCTTTAATGAGAAGTGTCCTGGGCAGCTCTACTGAGAATCATTTCCACCAAATGTCACACTGGAAGTAAGCCAAACAAGTTGGTTTTGGTTTTTTGAGGCAATGGTTTCTCTGTGTATCCGAGTGTCCTGTAACTCACTCTGTAAACCAGGCTGACCTAGAACTTATAGAGATCCACCTGCCTCTGCCTCCTGAGTGCTGGGATTAAAGACATGCACTATCACTACCATATGGTGCCCACTAAGTTCTGAAACATCGATTTACCAAGGCAAGATGTTGCCCTGATATCTAGGCTCACTGGGAAACTACCTCACCTCAAAGCACTGGGCTCAGCAGGTTGTGGATATCATTCAATCAGCCCAAGGAACCTTTCAGTTGTAACTTCTCTGAGATAGGATTGGGCTGTACACACACAAGAGAACATCAAACTTGACTTCTGGCCATTCCCAAACAGCAAATTTTCTGGATCATATTCTATGGCAGTTTTTGAGACCCCTTTGGTGATAGATAGAGTTTTTCACAGAGATTTCCTGGGACCATTGGAAAACGCAGATATTGACGTTATGATCATAACAGTAGTGAAATTATGGTTTTGAAGTAACAACAAAAATAATGCTATGGTTGGGGGTCACCACAAAATGTAAAACTGTATTAAAGAGTCGTAGCATTAGGTAGGTCTATGAGAACCACTGGTGTTTGGGCTAAAGGAGACAAACTATTGTTATAAAAACTCCCTCGCTTGGGAAAGAAGGAAAGTGTTCTAGCAGGAGACCCACTTTCAAGTCCCAGCACCCAATATTGTGTGACTTACAACCTCCTGTAAGTCTAGCTCTAAGGGATCCAAAGCCCTCTTCTAGCCTCCTTCAGCACCTTCATGCATGTTCTACACATAACACTCATATAGACAGGCATATATACATAAATAAAATTTAAAATCTTTTTAAAAGATGCAACCCATTTAAAAAAAAAAACTTCCTTATGAAGTGTAGTAAAATGGAAAACCTTTCAAGTGATTATCAACAAGTGAATGGAAAGACAAACTGTGGTGAATCCATACATGTTGTATAGTTAGCAAAAAAATAAAATAAACGTAATGTATTTTTATGTAGAGAAGCATGGGTTAGTCTTAAAATAATCGTGGCTGAGTGGAGAACTCAGATGTAAGAGAAACCATACCAATGACTCCGTAGTGGCAGGAAGTGTAGGAATAGCTGGATGGTAAGGGTGTGACCAGGACCAGGTAGGGAGAAGGATCACAAAGGGGCTTCAAGAAGCTTCTCACATTTTCACGCAACCCATTCCTTTAATTATTTCTCATGTGCTGTGGGGCTCTAGCGACTAAATATTCACATATTCTACCTTAAATTTTTTTCAAAGATGCTTACTCTTAAAAATAAAGGACTGGCTGGGTGGTGGTGGTGCACGCCTTTAATCCCAGCAATTGGGAGGCAGAGACAGGCGGATTTCTAAGTTCGAGGCCAGCCTGGTGTACAGAATGAGTTCCAGGACAGCCAGGGCTATACAGAGAAACCCTGTCTCGAAAAAACCAAAAAATAAAAAATAAAAAAATAAATAAAGGACTTTAGTAGAAAAAAACTGTACCTCACAGAGTAATACTTCCAATATCAAACCTTCAATAACAAGGGCAGAATGGTTTAAATGAAACTTTTTAATGACTTTAAAATATACCAATCTCTGGATATAACCTCAATATTTCTGAACTATCTTCCAGAGAAAGGAATGAAACTCAGACATTTCTAACATTTGACATAAAATCACATAGGCAAAACCAACACATAATATTAGCCACACACTCTGACTCCAAAGCACAAATCTTTCTACTATCCTGCAAGTCTTTCCCTTAACTGCGCCTTTGTGCAAGTCTTCAGGCCATTAGCTGGTTTGAATTAAGGCAGACATGAACTTCAATGGGATAGCGATTTTTATGAGACTCTCTGTAACTCAAACAGGTACCTTGAGGATTACTTTTAATTGGCCTAGTTAGTCTGATTGGTCTGTCCAATGGGTCTCACCTTATCCTTTCCTCTGGATATAGCAAATGCTGATGTGTTGTAGATGAAGAGGATAGTAGCCTATGGAAACAAGCCAATGTCCCCAGAGTCCTTGGACACTGCCCTGGATTAACCTGTCCTCTCACCTTCTGGGAACAGCTTAGCCATGGTTGCTGAGATGTCTTGTAATGGTCCCCCAGGGTAAAAGCACTGCCCCTGTGGTGGCCTTGGCCCAGCCCTGGCCATAAAAAGGGATTTCACATCATTAGTGACTTCCCTCTCACAGTTCGTTAGCATGAAATGTCCTGGCAGCTGAAATGACAAAGGAGACCCTCTTCTCACCAGTGAGTTCATGGAGAGACAGAAAACACTCTGTGCTAAACGCTGCCATGGGGCAGCTGTTATTTTCTGCTTTAACTTGTGGCTCTGGCTCAACAGCAAGCTGAGATGCTGGAAAATGATTGTAGCCCTGGTCATCTGGCTACCAGATGGCAAGTGGATTAAACTTTGCACGGTAGGTCTAGTAACTAAACTAGAAGGTTCTGGACACCTGGCTTCATTCACACCACTAGAAGAAGTCCAGGCTACCAAGCAGAACTACACAGTGAGGCAAACTGAGATATCCTGGATGGCCCCATAATGTGTGTGTTTGTATGTATAGACATATTCTATGTATAATAAAGTGTAAATAAATGTTTTACTCAATATATCTTGACTATCATCCAAAAAAAGGTAGGAGATCTATTTGCCTTACCCCTTGAACAAGTTACATTTGAGGTCAGGACTTGAAGTTCAAGTGTCTTCTTTTTAAAGAATTGGTCCACCTGGTAGGTCCTAAGAGATTAAGAGTTGAAATCAGCCAGGCGGTGGTGGCGCACGCCTTTAATTCCAGCACTTGGGAGGCAGAGGCAGGCAGATTTCTGAGTTCAAGGCCAGCCTGGTCTACAGAGTGAGTTCCAGGACAGCCAAGACTACACAGACAAACTCTGTCTCGAAAAAAACCAAAAAAAAAAAAAAAAAAAAAAGAAAAAAGAAAAAGAAAAAGAAAAGAATTTAAATCATTAGATTCCAGAGCCTTCTGTTATGTACATTTCTTTTTTTTTTTTTTAGATATTTTCTTTATTTACATGTAAATTTCTCCTTTCCCAGGTTCCCCTCCAAAAAACAAACAAACAAACAAACAAAACCAATAAGAACAAACCCCTTTTACCTCCCTCCTCCCCATGCCTGCCACCCCACCCACTCCCACTTATTGGCCCTGGCATTCCCCTACACTGGGGCACAAAATCTTCACAAGGCCGAGGTCCTTTCCTCCTATAGATGATCGCATTTGCAATCCTCTACTATACACATGCTGCCAGAACATTCAGTCCCACAATGTATAGTCCTTGATTGGTGGTTGGGTCCCTGGGAGCTCTCAGGGTACTAGTTAGTAATTGTTGTTTGTCCTAAGGGGCTGCAAACCCTTCAGCTCCATAGAACCTTTCTCTAACTCCTTCATTGGGGACCATGTACTCAGTTCAATGAATGGTTGTGAGCCTCTACATCTGTATTAGTCAGGTATTGTCAGAGCCTTTCAGGAGATAGCTATATGCTTGTCCTTCCTTCAGTTTCTCCTCCATAGTTAATCTCTGCCACTCTTTCTGTGAGTATTTGGTTCCCCTTTTTAAGAAGGAATGAAATGTCCACCTTTTGGTCTTCCTTCTTCTTAAAACAACCCAGATGTCCCTCAACAGAGGAATGGATACAGAAACTGTGGTACATCTACACAATGGAGTACTACTCAGCTATTAAAAACAATGAATTTATGAAATTCTTAGGGAAATGGATGGATCTGGAGAGTATCATCCTGAGTGAGGTAACCCAATCACAAAAGAACACACATGGTATGCATTCTCTGATAAGTGGTTATTAGCTCAGAAGTTTGGAATACAGGAAAAACAACCCACAAACCACAAGAAACTTAAGAAGAAGGAAGACCAAAAGGTGTACATTTCTTTAAAAGATAGAATGAGAGATGTTGACAGAGTCTGTCTGAGTCTCCTGAGAGTCTCCTGAGGTGACATCTATAACTTCTTAGTATATTGAGAAACACTCATGCTTTGACCTAAACTAAACTACTTTCTTTCTTTGGGTCTGCTGATTTAACTGCCACCAACAGTCAGAGATCGTTGAAAGTATTGATGGAAAGATGGACATGAAAGCTGTCTTGTGTAGGCTGTTAACTCTGCTGTTTTCTAACAGTAGTGTGGCAAGTTCTTTCTAAGATATCCCGTAGTGACCTCTGGTCCTAGTAATTGAACTTGTGTAATTCTCTTTTTGAATGTGTGCTAAAGTTGACCTGCTTCTAACAAACATGAGAAGAGATGAGAGCATCATGTTTGAATTTAGGTTATTCACAGAGTCGTTCATATTCATGTACATTTCCATCATCTGGCTTCCTCTCTGTCTCCTTTATCATCTTGCTTTTACTCTTTCATTCTTTTTCTCTCTGATGACGGAAATCAGATGTCTTGCTGTGTAAACTAGTCCAGTGGAGAAAGATATAGCCCTGCCAATAAATATACAACTAGCTTTCTCTCTTCCTCTCCTGTCTGGACTTCACTCAATTTTTGACCCATAGAAATTAGGAGACAGTGAGTGTTTGTTATTTAAAGCCACTGAGACCTAGGGTCATTTGTTAATCAAGCAGCAACAAACAACCAACTCAGGGAAGACCAACCAGTGTATGGATGAGCCAAGCAGTTACAAGACTCAGTGGCCAGAAGACTTGAGTTATAAATAAATCCTGGATTTGAGGAGGAGCTTTTCTAAGTTTAAACAGTGGAGTCACCATGTGTAACTCATTGTGCATGCAGGGATTCTTCACACACACTTCTACCATTCGGTAGGCTGGGTTGAAGATGGTCCTGTCAGATTACTATTGAAAATGCTGAGGTCAGAACCCCACCCCAGACAGACTAGAATAGTACCTCTTGTGGTGGAAACTGCATCTGAATTTTTAGAAAATCAGCCTGGTAATTTTGTCATTTAGTTCAATTTAGAAGCTTCTGGAAAAACAAATAACCTTTCCAGGTTATATTCTTTTTTTTTCCCTTATGGTTTCTTTAGGGATTCCATGTGTAGTACAAGTTGCTCGATCTGAAAACTGAGTCCCAGAGGGCATTTATCATATCTGTGCACAATAAATGTTGAGAGATCATCAACATCTCACAGGACAAGAGATGTTAAATGATATCAAAAGGCCTACTTCCACTCCCACATTTATCAACATAGTAAGGGGCTCTAAAATAATTCCACAAATCTTTTTTTCTAAATATTTAAACACCCACTGTTACGTTGCTCAAACCTACTGGTGTCACACACTGTGATACGAGGAAGAAAACTTCAGGATCAGAGACTTGGTGCTAACTATTCTCCTGTGCCTGGCAGCTACACTAGATTGAGGTTTCTGACTATATTCTATTTCCATCCAGTCTAATTTGACTAGATGTATGCATATGGTATGTGACTGGACCATGCTCTTATGCAGGATAATAGTTTTTGATTTTTCACTTTAAGATCTGTATATTTCTTTGCATCATTAAGGGTTCTCTGAAGTGTTTTCAAGGACTCCCACAATATGAGAGTCTGGAAGCTATGCGGACTGTATTCTTGGGGTTAAACACTTAGCTTGTTGCCAAGTATTCACCATCATAAAGAACATTATAGGAACCATAACTGTATATAAAAATTGCCTTCATTTCATATTAATTCCTTAGAAGGAAATCTAAGAAATAAAATGACTACACCCAGGAATATAAACTTCCAAAGGCCTAATGTACATTAAAAATTGCTCTTCTGAAAAATTCGGTGTATCATCCCACAGCAGAGAGAAAATCCCATCACAAGAGAACCTTGCCAATTTTGCCAAGGTAAGACAGCTTTTGAGGTCTTGCTTATTTGATGGTCTCTACATATTTTCTAGTTTAAAGGTCAAAATATACTTTTCTTGGCTTGATTTTAATCATTCTAGTGAGATCAAATGCTCATAGCACAATTAGTACTGAGATTCTTCTTGCTGGAAAATGAAAATAAAAACTTTCCTACATTGTGGAGATCTTGAGAATTCTTATGAAGCAATTATGAATGCTTTTTATGAATTCAATTACATGTATTTAGAGACATGACTCTTACGATCTCAATTTAGTCTGCAGATATTTTATA
The DNA here is from genome assembly GCA_019843815.1 of Montemys delectorum. NCBI lineage: Eukaryota > Metazoa > Chordata > Mammalia > Rodentia > Muridae > Montemys > Montemys delectorum. The sequence continues at coordinate 26,366 of JADRCD010162418.1, forward strand.
TATAACTAAACCAGCCTCTCATGGAGCTGTGGGAGCAAAGGCAGCTCACCCCTGACTTCCTTCATCCCACACATGTTACATAACCAGAATTCAGTAGCATTGTGAGCTGTAATAAAGAGATGCTCAAATGAGAGATGCAGCATACAGTCTGTATGGATGTCTCTGCATCTCATCCTCAGGAATGTTGGATGTTGGGGATGAGGTGACATGGTCAATCATATTTTAGTTTTGGACTTCAGTTATTCAATAGCCATTTCCTTCATCTTTATCAGTCTTACTCCTGGGTTATTGCTCAACTATAGGGTGCAGTAGCAGCCATCAGCTTCCTTACAACAAAAGCTAAGACTCACTCCTTTTCCCTAGTAATGAGTCTGTCTATGTAGAAACTGCCTGATTTCGACACATGGAAAGAGGGCAAGCACCACAAGAGAGCCATAATCACCAGTATTTCTACATTAAGTGGATGGCTTGCATATATTGTTCATTCAATTTGATCATTTCCCTTAGTTGAAAAAGAAGAGAAATAAAGGCAAAAATTATGATACAGGTTCAAAAATATGCAGAAAATCTTTCAACAAATTCAATGTAAAACATTCAAGATGTTAAATAGTATGTGGGGTTTTTTTCAAGGGAAAAATATGGTGGATTTAAATGTAATCCATGTCTGTCAAACTAAACTTCACTATCAGAGGCCTGGAATGGATGAAACTATTCTTGTTTTCCTAGAGGGCGCGCGCGAGAGCTCTCTCTC
>JADRCD010162436.1:0-13184 GCA_019843815.1 Montemys delectorum
TGCTTCTATGTGATTTCAAAAGCCACCTAGGTAACCCTGGTTAAAAAATGTTTAGATGACAACCATCAGAATAATAGAATATATAGTTCCATCACCATTATGCCCAAATGGCAAACTCTTGTCCCCAAATGGAAAATAGCTGGAGATTCACAGCAGAAGTTTAGAAGCCTGACAAAGTTATAAATATATTCTTAAATCTGAGGTCATGAGTAAGGAATTTGGCATATAAAGTTGAGTTAACCATCAATTAAGGAAATCTATACTAATTCTCCAGAAACATGTGCATAAGATTAACACTTATTGCCTGAAAAAATGGAACATAGTAAAATGAAGATCAGAATGGTTGTATTAAAAGCCAGAGAAACTTATTAAAAGAGTAAAATGTGTAATCTAGAAAGTACTAAAAGAAATAGCTGTACATTGTACACAGTAGTTTTATAACACTGAAGCTGTAACTGAGTTAAACTTGGCTCGAAAACTGTTTTTATATTCTTTTAAATATTGCTTCAAAATTATTGCTATTTTTTGACAAAAAAATCATATTTGGAATATGCTCTTATAAACATATATTTTATACAGGCATTGCAATGTATACCTATAATTCTATCATTTGGCATGGGGAAGACAGAGGATAAGCAGGGAGACTATGACTCAAAACCAAAGTTTAATTTCCTTTTGAGACAGTGTCTCATATAGCACAGAATGAACCCCCAATTCATCATAAGTGAGGCAGGACTTTAACTCCTGAAACTCCTGCATTTCCCACATGCTGTAATTATATGTATCCGCCATGAACATGTAGACAATATTTCATAGTCAAGTAACTAAGCCATATTTAACAGGTTAAAAAATTGAAATGGGAAAGATCACTTCACTGTAAGCGTAATTATTTATTTATTTATTCACACTCCAGATTTTATTGCCCCAGCCCCGCCCACCCTCTGACTACTCCACATCCCATACCTCCTCCCCATCCTCTGTCTCCATGAAGATGTCCCCACTCCCAATCCCCCACCCCACCTGACCTCTAAACTCCCTGGAGCCTCCAGTCTCTTGAGGGTTAGGTGCATCAGCTCTGATTGAACACAAACCCTGAAGTCCCCTGCTGCAACAGGCCCAAAGTGAGATCCAGCTCAAGGCGAGGTCCCAAGGCTTGACACAATTACTGAGGCTATGGAACGCTCACAAAAAGGGACCTATCATGTCTGCTCTCCAGAAGACCCAACAAGCAGCAGAAAGAGTCAGATGCAGATATTTGCACCCAACCAGTGGACGGAAGCAGCTGGCCCCTGTTGTTCAATTAGGGAAGGCTGAAAGAAGCTGAGGAAGAGGGCAACCCTGTAGGAGGACCAGCAGCCTCAATTAATCTGGACCCCTGAGATCTCTCAAACACTAGACCAGGCAGTATACACCAGCTGATATGAGGCCCCCAACACATATACAGCAGAAGTGTAAAATTTTTAATTATTTTTAACATGAAAGCTTTTCAACATGAAAGTAGCAATACAATGTTTAGAAGTTGCAGAGAAGAACACACACACATACACACACACATACACACACACACACACAAGAAAAAATAAATAAAACTCATACATTCCCACTATCATACTTATGAAAGAGAGTAGTTCCTGGAGTATTTTAACTTAAGGATCCTTGTTTCTAGAAAACTTAAATAGAACCACATCTAGTTCTTATCACTTCTTAGTAGGGGCATGTAATTTTGAAAGCTCACCTCAGTTTAATAATGCCTATATATATTCAGTGTCATGCTTGAACTGCTATGACTATGTCAAAGGAATCGATATATTTAGGGCAGAGTGAAATTTCTTTATAATGCTTTCCACGGACTGAGCTATTTCATAGAACAATCGGGAGCCATTATGCAGCTCCACACAGAGGTTTTATAGCTCTTTTGTTGAAACTTTAGAAATGTAATGATACATAAGGGAGTATGATAAGCCAATTTTTGATAAAAGTTCTTTACATATTAATACTGTGTAAGTATTGTGCACAACTTGGCTAGTTCACAGTCAAAACCTGTATCTCTAAATAACTCATTGCAAAAAAAAAAACCTTATATTTCTGTGCATTTCAGAATTTATAATCAGTTCATATGTAGGAGTATATTTATTTTATTACATGTAGTAATATTACTGCATGTCATAATGTAGACATAAGTTAAGACTATTGTTGCTCTATTCCTTACAAGTAATAACTAGCTTCATTGAAGAGTATATTGTGGTATATTATTAAGCCATTTGCTCTTGGACTCCCCCCCCCCACCTATCTTCCTTCTGTCTCTATAAACTGTCAGTCCATTGTATTCAATGGAGCATAATAAAATAGCAGGTTCTTTAAGCAGCACAGCAGGTGTGCATTTACAAAGCATATCTGATATATTCAGTAGCAGTCAACAGATTAATGTGACTGCTCACAGTCCTTGTTAGGATAAGGCAGAAATCACTAGATAAAAATAAAACTTGTATTCATTTCACACAATGAAAGGAAATTTTACAAAATATCATAAAGTGGTCTCCTTAGATTGCTCAATAAGAACAACAATCATTTTATTCCTTGAGACTGGCTTCTATGCTTATTTGTCTTTAAAAACATTAATATGAGTTTTGTAAATATATTAACCATGAGTTCATTTTCTTAAAATGTAACTGAACTTGCTTTACTTAAAAGCCAGTTATTTTAAGCAAAATTAACTCATGGTTAATATATTTATAAGACTGAGATAAATCTATTTAAAGATGAAACCATATATAAAACATAATTAAACTGCCTAATGTTTGGCGGTGTCTCTCCATCTGTTTCCATGAGCTGCTGGGAGAAACCTCTTAGAAGATAGTTAAGCTAGGCTCCTGAAGTCAACTATCAAAAAATATTCTTAGTGTCAGCGGTGGGTTCTCTCTCATGTGTCTCATGTTAGGCCATTCATTGGTTGGCCATTAACTCAACTTGTGTTCCATCTTTATTGCTGCATATTCAGTAGGCATAACAAATTGTGGGTCAGGCTTTGGGGGGTAAGTTGGTGCCCTCATCCCTCCTTTGGAAGGATGTCTTGATCGGTTACAGGAGGTGGCCATTTCAGATTTCATATTCCCTATTTCTAGTTGTCGTAGCTAGAGTCACCCTCATAGGTTCCTGGAAGTTTCCCTTGCCATTGGTTTCTTGTTCAGTGCAGCTCAGGGAATCTTGTGGAAGTGGGGCAGAAAGAATTGAAGGTGCCAGAGGGATAAAGAACAACTCAAGAAAACCTGCAGAATTAACTAAGTCAGGTGCATAGAGACTCGAGGAGAAGAAATTACCAACCAAAGAACATGCATAGGACAGACCTAGGTCCCTTACACATATGGAACAGATGTGTGTCTTTGTCTTTATGTGGGTCCTCTAACAACTAGAGCATAGGCTGTCTCTGCTGCTGTTGCCTGCATTTGAACTGCTTTCCTCTTACTGAGGGAATAAGGACTCCAGAGGAAGACCAACAGAGTCAATTAACTTGGACCCTTGGGGGTTTCCAGAGCATACCTGGGCTGGACCTAGGTGCCTCATTAGCAGATATACAACTTGGTCTTCATGTGGGTCTCCCAACAACTGGAGCAGAGGCTGTCTCGAACTCTGTTACTACCTATGTATCCTGTCGCCCTAAGGTGCACAGATGGCTTGTTTCTGCACTCTCCTGCAGAACCCCCCCCCCTCAGGATCTCTCTCTCTCTCTCCCACAGCAAGCTCAGTATGGCTTGTCTTTGTACTTTCCCTGAGAAGCTCAACAAGGCTTCCTTCTGCAGTTTGCCTCCACATTGTCTCTCAGAAGCCCTGCTCCCCCTTTGCCTTGCAGCAAACGCAGGTTTACGGGGGTGGGGGTGTCATTCCACCTCCCTAGCCACCTCTAGAGGACTCGAGCAGCCGAGGGTGCCAGCCCAAATAAGACAAATGACAAAAATCCTCAACTTCAATAGCGCCAAAGCCAGAGCACTCTTCTAGATAGCCAGGTGAAGCTGGCACCTATCCTTGAAGAAAGATTAGGGTACCAACATAAGTCATAGAAAAGAGGTAATGAGAGGTCATAGACAGTTATGGCAGGCCATAAAACTAGTTCCCAATAGTTCCACAAAAGACTGTCTTTAATCCCTCTTCTGCCCTACCAAATGGTATCCTGTCTGAGTTATGACTTACTTAAACCCACCTCCACTCCCTTTCACCCTAAACATTCAAAGAATTCCTAACTGTGCTGTATATAAACACAATGCTTACTTACCAGACTCAGGGTCGCACGCCAGAATCTATGTTGTAGGAGGTCTTTCGATCCGAGTCAAGACTCGAAAGAAAAAGACTCTTGAAAATTGCAGCTGACTTTGCAACTCTTGAGCTTGTCTGGGTTTCCTACAGAACCAGGGCATAACAACCCTAACTTGGTTTCTTTGTCAGGACTCAGTGAGAAAGACAATGTCTACTCTTACAGTAACTTGATGTACCAGAGTAGCTTGGTATAAGGGGAGGGGGTGGAATTCCCTTGCTCAGAAGTGAAGGGGAGGGCTGTATGAGGGAGAGCCTATGTGAAGGGGGAATTGGAAGGTGGAATGGGATCAGGATGTAAATTGAATAAATAAATAAGTATGGCAGAAGAGAATCTTCCTTTCTCAATATTTTTTTTTCCTCCTATACAGGGCATGGTGGTGCATACCTTTAATTCCAGCATTTATGAGACAAAGGTAAGAAAATGTGATTTCAAGGCCAGCATGGTCTACAAAGAGAGAGAGAGAGAGAGAGAGAGAGAGAGAGAGAGAGAGAGAGAGTTAGTTCCAGGACAGTTATCTCAAGGAAGCAAACATGTTTTCCTCCTATTTTAAATGTCTCTTTTAAAGCAGAATCTCTTAATCTGCAGTTCCCTTCCTACACACATTTAAAAATAAAACAAGTGTAATTAATCAAATTGTAGACAACAAAATCATTTATAATAAAATGCCCACAGAACAGATATTCTATTTCAAAATGAACTTACAGATACTAAGGACACAACCTGTGACTAGAAAAATTCAGAATCACAATTAGAGAACACAGTCAGAAGTACGGTTTAAAGAGAAAAGCATGTTAGAAACAGTGAACAAAACCAATATTTCTAGACTTAAGTGGACATTCTCTTTTCCCTAGATAAATTACTCCCATGCTTCTCAGTACTGATCCCATTCACACTGCTCAGAAAAGGAGTCCAAGGCTGGAAAAGGAAAGGTGAGAATCAGTTTTCACTGTATTTGGAAGCTCGGCCACTCTACTGTCCTTTATAAACAGTCATCCTGGTCATTATATTCAACTACTGTTAGAGTCCAAGATAGACCCCAGACTCAGATAATTTGCAAAATCAAAGAGCTTTCATTCAGGTACTTGTCCTTTTATCTTGATTGCTCACTTTATTCCTAGGGTTCTGACTGATTCTACAATTGGTTAGGCTCTGGAACTCCCCAGGGAGTTGCTTACTCATTCCAGATAACAGGTTTTGTTTGTTTGTTTGTTTGTTTGTTTTTGTTTTTGATTTTTTGTTTTTTTTTTAGACAGGGTTTCTCTGTGTAGCCCTGGCTGTCCTGGAACTCACTCTGTAGACCAGACTGGCTTTGAACTCAGAAATCTACCTGCTTCTGCCTCCTAAATGCTGGGATTAAAGGCATGCATTACCACTGCCCAGCCCAGCTAACTATTATTGTTTTAGGCCACATGAAAAGGTGTCCTCAGATGAGCTGCCCACTACTGTGTTTGGCTGAACACAGGTTCTATAATTCAAGTTCTCATTTCAAGGGAACAGAAACTTGGGCTTAGTCTCCCAAACTGCTAGTGTACAGCCTGTCTTGGAGTCAGCCTGGCTCTGGCTAACTTAGTCCTCTCATCACTATTGGAGGTGTCTAGTCTCAACATCTTCTTAACTATCTTAGCAAATGATACAGACTTCACATGAATACCTGTCAACTCTTTGGTTGTTTCCCAGCATATAAAGAACATAGTGATTTTCTCTATTTTCTAATATGTAGAAAATTTCACATAGTAATAGACCATGATGTCTTGTGTTTGCAAACATAGGCAAGTATATTTGATACTTTATTTAACTGCTCTATCTTTGCACAGAAATCCAAGATATTAAGTAAACTTTTCTGTTTCTGTCACTGTCTTTGCAGTACTTAGAAGTAATATGTACATATTAATTATTCAAATTGATTTTAAGTAGATATTTATTGATATGTAACATTCATGTACAATCATAAATGTGTAGCTTGATGAATTTTACATACCAAATGCACCATGAATATCCACTTGGTTCACAAAGGAAAATAAAAATATGTTTACCATACATAGCCCTACTTCATGTTTCATTTGTTACTATTTCTCTTCCTGAGATTTAAATAAATTTATATGTTTTTCTATTTGAAAATAATAATGTAGCATGTATCCTTTTGGTTACATAGTTTCTTAAGCTTCTATGTAAGTTATGTTTTCTTAATTTATTCTCATTGTATTTTAAAATTAAATTGTATATAAATATAATGCAAAATATTTATCAGTTCTACTGCTAATTTGGAAACAAAACCATATACATGCAATTTAGTAGAGCATTGAACATAAAAAAGTTAGTTGATATAATCTGCATATTTCCTTTAAATAAGTATTGATAAATAACATTTAAAATAGCTATACAAAATACACTCTGACATGATCAACAAACTTTTAATTATATTAACCAAGGTTAGAAAGAATAATGATTCAAATTTCTAGAACCAAAATTGATGGGTAGGACACTATTGTGTGTTCCTTTTCTTGATGAGAAGTTCAAAAAGTCATCTAATACCAAAGAAATGATTCCATCTAATTCTATCTCTGTGAATGAATCAGTTTATTGATGTCTAAAGTGGGAATTTCTGGTTTTGGTCGAGACGTGGTTGTATCATGCAATGTTTTTCTGAAAGCTATCTTATGAGAGGATATTTTGCTGATGAGACATGTGACAGTATGTTTTACTGAGAACAAACACATGATATTTTTCTGGAAGCTGTCTGGTGAAAGGGCATGTGATGTTTGGCTGGAGCAGAGGCTTAAGAATACAAGTGATGGTTGGAAAGAGTATAAGAACAATCTGCCGGGCGGTGGTGGTGTGTGCCTTTAGTTCTAGCACTTGGGAGGCAGAGGCAAGCAGATTTCTGAGTGCCAGGCCAGCCTGGACTACAGAGTAAGTTCCGGGACACCAGGACAGCCAGGGCTACACAGAGAAACCCAGTCTTGAAAAACCAGAAAAAAAAAAAAAAAAAAAAAAAAGAACAATCAGACAGACAGGCACAACACTCTGGCATTGGTTCACCTTGCTTTCTTCACTGTGACTTCTCGGAGCAAAAATGCAACAAAGATTTTCTGGTCTATTTTTTGCTGCTTCAGCAGACTCGTCCAGATCAGCAGAGTCTTGTAGTTCCTTCTGGAGTGAGCCACTGCTGCTGATGCATGTTTGGAACTTCACTAGTGGACTGAACTGCTGACAAGAAGACTATAATCTCCCCCAAAGAGCTACTTCTAACCAGGTCCATGTCCCCCTTCTCTTGTTATTAATCTTCCTCCCCTACTCTTGGTTGGTGGTCTATGAGAAATTTTGAAGCATTTAAGAACCCTTATTAAACTAGGGTTTGAAAAATATAAGCATAAAGATGTTACATATAGGAACATATGTGAGTGTTTACAAGAACATAGGTTACTGGAAAGTAATTAGTTCCATTACTGTGATGTTCACCCTAGCATGGGTAATAACAGAGGAGAGCTGTCATGGTGCTTCTGACCTAATTTATGCAAATCCTACTGGAAAGTTTCCTTTCACAAGAGATTGGTTTTTACTACCTATTTAACCTGAGGAAGTGGTCTGGTGAATTGAACTATCTAAACTTCCAAACATACTCTGAGATGATCAGCAAAGTAACAAACTTTTAATTACATTAGCCAAGATAAAAAGAATAATGATTCACATTTTTTATTGTTTTTTTATTAGATGTTTTATTTATTTACAATATCTCCTTTCCTGGTTCTCCTCCAAAAGAAAAAAGAAAAAACAAAACAAAAACTAAAACAATCCCCCGTTCACACCCCCTCTCCCTGCTAAACACCCCACCCTCTCCCACTTCCTGGCTCTGGCATTCAGAATACACAATTCATATTTCTAGAACCCAAAGTAATGGGTGGTACAATATTGTGCATTCCTTTTCTTGATGAGAAGTTTAAAATGTCATCTTTTTTATCCTAGGTAGGACAGTGATAAAATACCAAAAAAAAGATTCCATCTAATTATAGATATTAACTCTCTTTTGAAGGAGATGGGAGTGACATTCCATGCATGAGTATTTACTTACATTATTTCTACCCTGTAATAGCTTTACATATTATCCTCCTTCATCATTTCTGAGAGGAATATTTAATTTCATAGGGAATAGCTGCACAACAGACTCTATTATAAACCTTATAGAAATAAGTCAACTTTTAAGGAACTATTATTAAAATTATATTCCAACAATCTCAGAAAGACTAGAACTATTTAATTGTACAAAAAAAAGCCAATATAAAAAGGATCACACAAAATAAAGATACTAAATTAGTAATCAAAATGTTACTGAAATAACTGATTAAGACAGATTTTTACTTTGAAACTTTCAATTGTACTTCACATTTTAAGATTTAATAGTGGCTAAAAATTGCTTTAATAATTCTCAGAAATATCATTTAGGTTATATCCTTATGTAAAACAAAAGCATTTCAAGAAAATTCAGGACAGGTATCACTCATAAATATGGAAGCCAAGAGCCCCACCAAATCACTATCAAAATAATCTTAATGATATCTTAGAATAATTGTTCCTGATGACCAAGAGGCATTTATCCTAAGAATGCAAACTTAGCTTAACATTTTACAGCCAACTATACAAATTCCCTTTGTTCCTGAAACCCTCTGCTGGATAAGTCACTTCCTCTTGGGAGTGTGCTCCCAAATCCTCTCTCATTTCCTCCTTGCCTTCTATCCACTCAGTGGCTATTTCTAAACCAAACATCCTAGCTCTATATTTGTGGCCTCCAAGCCTGCTTTATTTAAGAGCCACCTTTGACTATGAAAAGATCCTTTCCTCTCCCATTTTTTTCTCTACCCAATGCCATATCTGTAACCAAAGATCTAGCTCCAGACCCTCACTTTGTAGGCAACCTTCCCCTGATCTGATTATGCAAGGTATCCATCAGCTTTACCTGATCTATCTCAGATCCTGCATCTCCTCTCACCCAGTTAAAAGCATTATATTAGACTATTACAAAAAAATGTATAACCAAAGAAAAACTTCCACACATCTATGTCAAATCTAAAAAACAAAACCAACACAAAGAGCAAAGACATCATGTCTCCCATTAGAACTACTAGTTCTATACATGTGTTCTCAATGTGAACTACCTAGATGAATTTTAGCACACAGGATTTAACAGAATCCTCCTATACTTTATCAAACAATTCAAAGAAGATTCAAATAAAAAGGTAAACACTTAAATGAACTCCAAAAAGATTACAGTACATGATAAACTGAGAACCATGAAAATACAAATATGTGGCTAAAAGAAATTATGAATATAGTCTAGGTCATGAAAACTCAATTCAATAAAAAGAAACATTGGGAGAAACAGAAGTTGAAACTAAGATGGAATTTAAAGATTCAATATCCCAATTAGAAAACAAATTAAAAAGAGCCTTACAAGTATAATAAATTAAGCATGAATTTAAGATAATTTAGATATAAGCAAAGAACATGAAAGAAGTAAAAGAAAAGAAAAGAACATGCATAAAATATGTGACATCATCAAAAGATTAACACTTTGAGTTTAAAAATAGATGAGCAATAAGATTCTTACATCAATGGCATAGACCAAATCTTCAACAATATCACAGAAAAATATCTCCCCAAATTAACATAAGACATATCCATACATATTTTCAAAACCATTTAGACCCCCAAATTTGCATGGATAGAAAAAGAAAAAAAAATCTATGGTATATCATAGTTAAAAACTAAAATTGAGCAAAAACAAAACTTTAGTAAGCTTGGAAACCTATGAAGATTAAACAGCTAATGACTAAACAATAAAAGGATCAAAGAAGAAATCAGTAAGAAAATAAAAGTATGTCTTCAACTAAATAAAAATAAAAACACAAACAATGAAATATTGAGGACACGTTAGATGTAGATCTAAGGAGGAAGTTTATGTCCCTAAGTGCATATATAAGAAAACATTAAATGATGCAAATTAGGAATCTGAAAAATGAGAAGCCTAAATCCTTCAAGAAATTAGAAAAAGCTAATATTGATACTAATGAAATAGAAACAAAGAAAACAGTACAAAGAATTATTGAATCTAAGAGTTATTTCTTTGAGACGATAAACAAGTTTGAAAGATTTTTGTCCTTGCTAACCAAAAGAAAAAACAAAATAACCCAAGTTAACAGAATTAAAGAATGAGCAAGGAAATATTGCAAATAACAAATAAATACAGAATATTATATTAGAATACATTATAAGCCTATACTCCACTAACTAAACAAATGTAAAAGAATTGAATAAATTACTTGGTTCATATAGGGTACTAAAGTTAAATCAAGTGGACATAAAAAAACAAAATGAAAAACAGAACAGTAACAAAAGTGAAGAATGAGCCAGTAATAAGAATCTTTCTGGAGGGTCCCTATAACTCATACCTCCCTAGGTTGCCTGTTTCCAATCTTTTGCTAGCCCTCAGGGCTTCATTTCTGCCCCACCCTCGAGAATACCTGATCATGTTCCCTGTCCCCTTTCCCACCCAAGTCCCATCTTCCCTCTTCCCCATTCTCCTCCCAGCCCCTGTGATTGCTTTTTTCTCCCTTCCAAGTAGGACTGAAACATCCTCATTTGGGCTCCTCAACTTGTTAACCTTCTTGAATTCTGTGCATTGTATCCTGGGTATTCTGTACTTTTTTGGCCAATATCCACTTATTAGTAAGTACATACCATGGATGTTTTTTTGGGTCTGAGTTACCTCACTCAGGATGATATTTTCTACTTCCATCAATTTGCCTGCAAAACACAGGATGTCCTCGTTCTTAGTAACTGAGTAGATTTCCATTATGTAAATGAACCACATTTTCTGTGTCCATTCTTCCCTTGTGGGACATCTGGCTTGTTTCCATCTTCTGGCTACCACAAACGAGGCTGCTATGAATATAGTGGAACATGTGTCCTTGTGACATGGTGGGGCATCTTTTGGGTATATGCCCAAGAGTGGTATGGACTAGCTGGGAATTCAGGTAGACCCTATTTCCAATTTTCTGAGGAACTTCCACATTGATTTCCAGAGTGGTTGCACCAGTTTGCAATCCCACCAGGAATGGAGGAATGTTCTTCTTTCTCAACATCTTCTCCAGCATGTGCTGTCATCTCAGGTTTGGATCTTAGCCATTTTAATTGGTGTAAGGTAGATTCTCAGAGTCATTTTGATTTGCATTTCCCTGATCACTAAGGATTTTGAACATTTCTTTAAGTGCTTCTCAGCCATTCAAGATTCCTCTGTTTTGAATTCTCTGATTAGATCTATACCCCATTGTTTTTGATTGGGTTGTTTAGTTTCTTGTTGGTTGTCTTCTTGAGTTCTTTATATATGTTTTATATAAGCCCTCTATCAAGATCTGGGAGGTAAGAGGCTCTCAGGACTCAAAGGGAGGGATTTTAGATGAAATGCCCTACAGTCGGGGAGAAGTAACTTGTAGAAAGACAGGGCATCAAGTGGAGGAATGGGGTTGCCATCTCACAGTCAAAAACACTGACCTAGAATTGTTCTTGTCTGAAAGAACTACAGGGACAATAATGAAGAAGATCCTGAGGGATAGGCCCAAATTGGGAGCCAGCTCAAGGGAAGGCCCCAAGTCCTGACACTATTACTGATTCTATGGTGTGCTTACAAACAGGAGCCTAGCATGACTACCCTCCAAAAGGCCCAACAAGCAACTGAAAGAGTCAAAGGCAGATATTCACACCAAACCAATGGAAAAAAGCTGATAACACCTGGGGTCAAATTAGCTGGAAGAAGCTGAGGAGGAAGGTGACCCTATAGGAAAATCAGCAGTCTCAACTAATCTGGACCCGCAATGTCATTCAGACACTGAGTCACCAACCAGGCAGCATAAGCTAGCCGATATGAATCCTCTGTCACGTATATAGCAGAAGATTTCCTGGCCTAGACTCTGTGAGAGAAAATACATCTAACCCTCAATAGACATGATACCCCAGGGAGTGGGGAGGTCTGGTGGAATGGAGGTAAAGGAGTGGGAACATCATCTTGGAGGCTACTGGGGACTGTGGTGAGGCATGGGATGAGGAACAGTCAGATGTCAAACCCAAAGGGGGTAAAGACTGGACTGTAAAAAAAAAAAAAGATTAAAGAATAATAAGCTACATAAAGAAGAAAAAAAGAAAAGAAAATTTCACTTACAAAACAAACAAAAACAAAAACAAAACAAAACAAAACAAAACAAAAAACATTCTTCTGAATACAAAATGTCCTGACCCTGATGGATTGATAGCAGAATTCTACCAAACCGAATTATAGTCAAACTTCTAAAACTCCTTAAAATAATGGAAATGAATGGACCACTCCCCAATTCATCCTATCAAGCCAGTGTTACTTTAATAACCAAATGTTGTAAATAGAACAAAATCACAAACCTATAAATCAATATACCTGGTGAGTATGGACTCAAAAATCCCTAATGAAATACTGGTAAGTCCAATAGCATCACTAAGAAAATAGTACACCAATGTCAAATTGGCCTTAGGGAAATGTGCACTAAGTGTAACAAAGCTCAACATGAACATGCTGCATATGGCAAAACATTAGTGGACATTGTTTTCAAGGGAGAAACACTCAAAGCAATGCCATTAAAATCAGGAATAAATCAGGGTTCCCCATACCTTTCCTGCTTTTCCTTTAAAGGCCCGAAGGCACTAGCTGGCATAATAAAGCAAAGAAGGAAAATAAAGAGATACAAAAGACAGAAGGTAGTAGTCAAATTACCTGAGTTTGTAGATTATGCCATATCAATATCATACATATGAGTTCCTAAAATTCATATCACAAAATTTTGTCAGTGTGGTTCAA
>JADRCD010162439.1:9465-19962 GCA_019843815.1 Montemys delectorum
CACACACACACTCACACACACACTATGCACACACTCACACACACACTCACACACACACTCACACACACTCACACACACTCACACACACACACTCACACACACACACCTTCCCACCCCCACCCCACAACCCACCCCCACCTCCCCACCATGGCTGACTGAAAACCTTGGAAACATTGAGCCAAATGCAACCCTAAGTTGTGACTTTTAGTCACCGTGATACAAAGGAGCTAACACAACTCTACACAAAAGTCACCACAACCTTACACACTCACAAGCACACAAGCCCAGCAGCTGTGTCTGGCCAGGACCAGACTGATAGCATCCCTGTTATGAACCCTTGTAGTTAAGGCTTATTATTTCAAAAAAATTTACATGTCTCTCATTTTGCCTTTTATAGCCCTCCTCCCTGACTCAATTATCTAAGTGATTTTCATTGATTCTGTTGGTTTATCTGACCTCCCTTCCTCTCTCCCTTCCCCTTCACTCCCACCCATTCCTTCCGCCTCTCCTCCCCTCTCTCTCCCTTTCTCCCCCCAACCCCCCTTTAGTTCAGTGTCTCCTGTAGCCCATCCCGGCCCTCAATTTGCTGTGCAGGGAGAATGATCTTCCTGTGATTTTCCTGCCTGTCCCCCCACACCTGGCTCCTCCAGTGCTAGGAATTGAACCCACGGCATCATGCATGCCAGCCAAGTGCTCTGACAACTAAACCACATCTCCAGCTCTAGAACGTTCTCATTTTTTTAATCACTATTTTTAGTTAGCATACAAAGGAAAGGAAGACGAGGAATGGATTTCACTCTGACATTTTCATCCATATCATTACTAGACTTTGTTCTTATCCATCCCCCACTGCCCTCCCCAATCCTCTGTTCTCTTTGCTGATCCTTTTCCTCCCCTGCAACTAGGACATACATTTCCTCCCCTTATGATGTATGTATATGCATATATATATATATACATATATATATATATGTATATATATATATACCATCACTCTCTATTGCTTCCCTTTCCTCTTCCTTTAGATACTTAAATTTTCTAAATGTTGCTATAGATCTTTCTTTTAAAAAAAATATTTATTTTTTTTATTTATATGAATACATTGCAGCTGTCTTCAGACACACCAGAAGAGGGCATCAGATTCCATTACAGATGGTTGTGAGCCACTGTGTGGTTGTTGGGAATTGAACTCAGGACCTCTGGCAGAGCAGTCAGAGCTCTCAACCTCTGAGCCATCTCTCTAGTCCTAGTTCTTTCTTTTTAATGAGAGAACTCGTTTTGGAGGGAAAGTGGTTATCAAGTCAGCTCACCATCAGAGCTGAGTAAGCGCGGCATACAGTAATCCTAGGGTGCCTCTGACTCCCCTGCTACCCTTGCTCATGTATGCAGCCCCTAATCTGCCCACCTGCTATCCAGAAGAGCCCTTTTCACAAGCCTCCTGAACTTGGGCAGTCGTCACCCCATAGGGCCGCACCAAAGCATGCTGCAATGGGCAAGAACCAAGCCTGTCTTACTTGAGGTGCACAATGCCTGGCACACATTAGGTAGTAAGTGCAAAGCTACAGAATGCAAGATCTCCTGAGACTCTCTGTGGATGGGCACATCTACAGACTCTGTGCACATGTTGACCCTTCTCCCCTTGGGGGATTTATTTAAGTACTGTCTGCGTGTAGCCCTTTGCATCTTAAGTTCCTCTAATGATTATCCCTAAATCACTTCTGGGAACTCCGAGGCAAACCTGTCTTCCCTGTCCCAGGGCTTCAACCAAAATGGAAGTTCTCAAGACTGTTTGTTTGTTTATGACAGGGGCTTATTTCGTTCAGGCTGGCCTCTGACTTACTATATAGCCAAGGATGGCCTTAAACTTACCAACTTCTTACATCCACCTCCCTCATAAAGAATTCCAGGTGTGGATCAAAGTGCCTGGTTTAGGTGGTGCTGGGCATGAACCCCAGGCCTTGGGCATGCTGAGCAAGCACTCCACCAACAGAGCTATATTTCCTAACCCTCAACTCTTTTTGAGACAGAATCTCACTAAATTTCCCAGACTGGCCACGAGTTCATGATCCCCTACCTCATTTCCAGAGAGCTGGGACTTCAGGATGTACCAACACAGACTTGCAAAAGGTATTCTCTAATATATGTTAACAAAGGCAAGTAGACTGGGCTCATCTCCTCAGGCAATCCACACTCAATGGAGAGACAGCATAACTTACTGACCTTGTGTTATACCAGGGAAGGGTACAGTGACCAGTCCACATGCCTCTAAGACTCATGAATTCAGAGGCTATGACACCCAGAGGGATCAGAGCCAGACTGCATTCTGGAAGAATTCTCTACCTGAGTCTGGTTATTTCTTCTTGCAGAAAATAAATATGGGAACCCCTAATGGGGGGTTCCTAGACCACAGACCGCACTGGACTACATACTCCGGCAGCAGCTGGACCCAGTGTGTGTTTTTGTGGCTTGTGGTGGGGCGGGAGGAGAAGGGTGCTCAGTAAATGTTTGTGGAATGAATGGCCAGTACATTCTAGCCAAAGTGGACAGTCAGTCTTCCCCACCCATGAGTGTGGGTCACTGCTCGGCCAGGGCCACAGCACACATAGGCAGGCATCCAATTGGAGCAGGCTGAGCTGGCCTGGGCCGAGAAGTTAGGGTTGCTGGGAAGTGTCCACCCTCTAGAAATGGCAGCCACTTGTGTTACAGCAATCAGAAGACTTGTGCTGTTTTGAAGGATGTTTACATGTTGATGCCCCAAGATAAGGAAACTAATAATAGCTCGTGATTCCTGAGCACTTAGCTCTATGTGCACCAGGTGTTGGTCCACGTACCAAACACAGGTCACCATGGTAATCTCACATAGTTGACACGTGAGAAGCCTATACTTCAACAAGAAGAACACTGCAGACAAGCAAGGTAGGAAGGCTTGCCCTCTATGGAGCAAGAACTGCTCCAGAATGTGAGGTTTCAAAGCTTACCCTCAAATACCAAATAGGTTAGAATTACTAGCATGGCTATCAGCTTCCCTGGATTGCAGGATACCTAACAGCCAACATGGACGGAGGTTTTGAAGGATCTCATGACAGCAGAAGGTTCTAAGGGGGGGAGGAAGAAAAGGGGAAAGGGAGAGCCCTCGGTACTCTCAGTCAGTGGGAGGGAAATAATTCTTCATCCAAACCCTCCATTTGTAGTATCCCACTGGGAAAGACAAACAAGAGCCACAGGCAGGAAACTGCCAGTCTGGGGGCCGGAAAAACAGACATTTGTTATTTATATGCATTTGCTTACTTATTCATGTATTTATTTAGAGATAGGGCATCACTCCGTAGCCCAGGCAACCTCAAACGTATGGCAATCCTCCCGCCTCAGCCTCTTGAGCGCTGTGATTACGCTTGGCTCTGCTCCTTTTCATTGTGAAACTCACCACAGTCTAGACCAGATCCTTCTCAGTCATTTTCTGTCTAAAGTGGCTACACCCTGTCACTTTCCCTCTCCTTGCCCTGTTGCCTCCTGTTCTTCTAATTTATTTCTTCAACTGGTCAGTTTATAAAATGGAAGGTTTCCCACAGAGTCAGGCCAGTCTTTGAGGAACTTTGGAGTTTCTCTATGTTAGGATCCTTTGGTGTGAATACAGAAAACATGGAATGCACAGGTCCTCTTATCCTTACCGGGGTCGGCGAGGGGGGCATGTTCTAAATCCTCTAGAAGAAAATGGAAACCAGAGACACACTGACCCCCCCTATATGCACTGTTCATTTTTCTATGTCTACATCCTTAGGCTAAAATTTAAATTATAAATTAGGCACAGTAAGAGACTATCCAGAAATTAATAAGAAATCATAACCATAGACTGGAATTAAAGTTATTTGAAACAGGAATCCCATCCCCCTGGAATATCTAGCTAATATTCTCTGACTTCATTTGTCCATGGGTAATTGAAGCCACAGCAGCAGCTAAAACAGTGGAAAATAAACCTGGAAGAAGAGGGGACTCTTGAATTCTATGAAAGAAGATAGCTTGTCAGGCATTTTAATCCTAGCATGAGGCAGAGGCAGAGGAGGCAGAGGCAGAGGCAGAGGCAGAGGCAGAGGCAGAGAGGCAGAGAGGCAGAGAGGCAGAGGCAGAGAGGCAGAGAGGCAGAGGCAGAGGCAGAGGGACAGAGGCAGAGGCAGAGGCAGAGGCAGAGGGGCAGAGAGGCAGAGAGGCAGAGAGGCAGAGGCAGAGGCAGAGGCACAGAGGCAGAGAGGCAGAGAGGCAGAGGAAGAGGCAGAGGCAAAGGAAGGCAAATCTAAGTGAGTTCAAGGACAGCATGCTCTACATAGAGAGTTCCAGGACAGCTAGAGTTACACAGAGACCCTGTCTCAAAACAAACAAACAAACACACAGAGAATAGCTTAGAGAGGAAGAGAGAGACAGAGACACAGACACAGACACACAGAGAGAGACAGAGATTAGGAGCGGGAGAGTGATAGACAGGAAGGGGGTAATGACAAGAAAGACAGGAAAACAGGACACTACCCTACCTTTTTTTTTTCCCTCACTACAAATTTCTGAATCCCAACCCTGCAAATTTCAATAACTAAGGCTCCTGTCACTTGGCCACTAAAGCAGTGTCCGCCCTTACTGCCCTAGTGGCTTTGCCCAAATGCCTCCAAAGACCCTGAAAACAAACAAGTGTTATTTTCATGAAAACAAAAGCTATCTAACCAGGATCTCTCCAGAAGCACCTGCAATAAAATTCTGGAAGTGCTGTAGAGGGTTCCAGGTTGAGACAGTCCCCTGGAGTGGAGGTGGGGATGATCACAGAGTGCACAACACAAGCAAGGGCCCCTCACTCAAGCTGCGGAGTGCACATTAGTACACAGTTTCAGTCTGGGAGTTACCTGGGAGGAGACAAGATCTTTTTTTTTCCTTCTTAGTGTTATTTGCCAGCCAAATAGGATTGTACCCGAGTGAATTTTAAAAGGGACAGTGCATCTGGAAATTTAAGATATACTATTTGGTCTTAATTCTTGGAATTGAAATATTTCTGTATTGAGAGCAAGAATTTCTTTAAGTTCTATGAAAAATACAGGAATATTGTTGAAACTCATTGAGGGGGAAACAAGCTTAAACAACCAAGCGATGGCAGAGTTGCCCCCCTTATTGGGCTGTCCAACATTTTGAGAATGTCACGGCATTGTCATCCGTGTAGGGACATGTTCATAGCTATCCACATAGTAGCCAGCCACACGTGGCCAGTTGGACATGCATGTGACCTAGCTGATCCCTCTGGTGAGGAGTTAGATCTGAGCTTCCACTTATTCCAGAAGCATCCATGTGGCCTGCCCTGATGCTCGGGTGTATCTGGGCTAAGGACAAACCTGGAGTCAGAGAGGAGCCTTCCTTGGTCTCTTCTAGGCCAGCAGTACCCATCAGCTCAGTTAACCCTGGATCGCCCGTACCCACCCAGGTAGACATGGTCACATGGTTACATGATCTTTAATGAAGTGCCATAGGCCTAGTTGGTTCCTGCTTATTAGTTATTCAAAGTCGTTATCAAACAAACAATTCCCACTGTGATTTTTTTTTTAAAGGATACTAATTGCTCAGGATGTAGCCTCATCCACCTTTGCCCTCAATTTAAAAAAAAAAAAAAAAAAGTGACTGGTCTGTAGACACTACGGCCCCTGGAAGCCTTCCTCTGTGTTCGGGGGGGGGGGGGGGTTTGGGGAGGGGGCAGCGTCACACAACCATTATTTCTGGTCAGAGTATATTCGGGGAACCAGGAATCCTTGCCCAGGGCGACATCCCACTACTGTAGGACTTCTCCTTGAGACTGCACTTCTAAGCAGGAGCCCAGCCATAAGGAAGATGCTGGGTGCCCCTACCTTCTTTGTTTGTTAAATACGTGGGATAATAACAGCGTGACATTTGCAGAGAAAGCAGAAACTCTGTGAGAAGCCACCTCCCACCCTGTGTCCCACCTGGCTGTAAGCTCCCATTGCTTAATTAGCCTCATAATAGTCTCTGCATTTTGCAAACAAATCCGGGAGAGTCCGCTTAACAACATTTGAGAGGATTTACTTACCCACTTGGCACTGTGGGTAAACTGACGAAATTAAACTCCAGAGTATTGGGCACTGGGTCTGCCAAAAGGATTCAATTCCACCCACGACCAATTATTGTTACTAATCATCATCCTTTCCCCCACCCCCGATCCCGGCCCCCTCAGCCCACCGCTTTGGTCAGATCCCCGCCTCCCACCCGCAGCCCACCCGGATACTTGTTGCATTGCTCGCAGCCAGCGCTCACCTGGTCCCCGCCGGGAAGGCGCTGCGGGACCACGCGGAACAAGATGCAGAGGGGCAGCGCGGCGAGCGCCGAGTAACCCCATATGAAAGCCAGCAGCGCCGCCTGCGTCCGCCGCCCCGGGCCGCTCAAGCCGCGCCGCAGGCGCACGATGCACACCATGCGCTCCAGGCTGACCGCGGCCAGCGTGAGGATCGTGACGCTGCCGCTCATGGTCATCACGTAGAAGAGCAGGTGGCAGACGACGGGCCCCAGCAGCCAGGCCTCAGTCCAGCGCACGACCAGCACTAGAGGGATGGCGCTGGTGAAGAGCAAATCCGCGCAGAAGAGGTTGAGCACCAGGCTGGCTGTCGCCCCACGGCGCCGACGGCGCGCCACCAGCACCAGGGCACACACATTGCCCAGCAGTGAGACCACAAAGATGAGCCCCAGAACGATGGTCTCCACGACGCTCAACACCAACCGATGGTCGCCCTTGACATCCGAGAAGAAAGGGAAGTGGGTGCGATTGACTTGATCTGGGGTGCGCGAGGGGCCAGGGCCCGTCGTCTGCGCACACTCAGGGGACATGCCGGGCGCCCGGCCGCCCGCCGCGGTCTGCGAGAGCGCTCATCTGCGAGGTGACTGAACGCCAAGGCGGGGAAAGAGGGAGGGAGGAGGTTGCGACACCTCCCCTCTGCCCCCCTCCCGCCTGAGTTGCCCAGGCTCTGGGCGTAGGAGCTGCGTCCAGGGCGCACCGGAACGAGGAAGTGCCTGGCAACACTGACCTGAACACCGTGGGTGGGGATGTGGCCACTAAGGCCTCAGACCCTTGGGCAGGCTGAGTGTTCTAAAGCCAGAAAATTAAAGAATCTCCGCCCCCCTGCCCACCCACCCATCTCCCTGCCCGCCTTCTTCATCTTTTATGGACACTGATTGTTGAAAGCCTGTTTAGCTAACCCTGTTTGAAGAGTGTCGTGTGGACCAGTGTAGTTCAGAAGACTGTTCTAAAGAAACCCCATAGGTCGGAGGTTGATCCCAAAGCAACTTGTAATGGGCCAGTGTTTATTTGACTTTGGGGTGAATTAATCTCCTTGTGTACCAGTTTGTTCGTTTGCGTTTGCAAAATTGGAAGAATTTCTCTGCCTGAGAATTTGGCGATTTGGGTAAAGCTTACCTAGTGTGTGGGAGGCCCTGGGTTTGATACTCAGCACGGAAATGCAGGGAGGGGTGAAGGGGAGGAGGAGGGGAGGGAGAGAGGTCAGGTGCACAGTCAAGCTGTGAATGTGCCTTAGGCTCCCAGTGTTGAGGAGCGCTCGCTCGCTTGACGGTCTGATTCTGTTAGAGGATGAAACCTGAGCCTCGGCGAGAATGACTTATCTAAGGTGGCCTTTGGTGACTAATAAAAAATTCCTGGCCCTTCAGCTTCCTTCTTGCCATTACACCACCTACCATTGCTTTCTGGCTTCCTTTTCTAGAAAATGAGATAGACAGTTAAAAGTGTGTTTGGGGCTTGAGATCTAGAGACCACTTCTTCAAGTACTCCAACCCCCTGTGACCTCATGCCCTCTCCCTTTGCCATCCCCCCAAGCCTCTCCTCCTTCCTATTCTGCCTGGTGGTTGTCTCGGGGTGTTTATGAAGAACAGCCTGTGCCGGTTTGACGTGGTGCCTGGAAATGCATGCATGTGCGCCTCTGCTTATCACCTGCATGTGAGTCCAGGTACATGATGTGACTTCTAACCTGAGGTGAAGATCCTATGTCAGTGGGAGAGCTTCAGCTGAGTTTTGACTAGCTTCAAGTTGGAAAGTGGAACCGGTAGGGGCTGGATACTGCTGGAAAAGACAAAAAAAGAGTGAAATGAAGGGACCTCAGAGATGGGATTTAAGGAACTGTCTGACTAGGGTCATTAAACACTAGTTCTGTGCAGAGAGGTGAGAAGAAGAAGGGAGGCATAGAGAGGGAGGGAAGAAAGAAAGGAGAGATCAGAATGGACAACTTGCATTCTATATTATAAAAGCACACTCATGTTCTGTATTGTAAAAAAAAAAAAAAAAAAAAGGAATCACCAGATGCATAGTTAATGCTTTGTTTGTCCTGAGTGAACTACCTCACAGCAGCCCAGATGCCCCTGGAAGAGCTCAAGCTGATACTAGCAGAAACTAGACTCAACTGCCTGAGCCCATACAGCTCCAGAACGAAAGAAATTGTGGCTGAGCACCTGACCAGAGGGGCAAAGCTGGGCTTTGCTCCTCGGCTTGTCTGTATGATCTGCTGACCAACGCATTTCTAGGATGTTCGCCCACTGTCTTCTCAGATTACCAGCTCTCAGGATAACCCACAGCTTTAAGATTCTATTCCTACCCCTTCTTGTTGGAATCTGCAAGTCTAATTAACAACTAGGGTGTGTCTGGACTAGAAGAAGTTCATAATCAATATCTTCTGGGGTTCTGCCAGTAGTGAAATGATTTGGGCAGAGACTCCTAAACCTTCTCCATTCCTATCACCTTTGTGTGCTCCTAGACCAAAGAACTACTTGACCCAAGACTGACTGTCCCACTACAGTGACAACCTGCAGGAATGGATGCACCTTTCAGACCCTAACCCACAAAATCAGGCATCAGGTTGGGCACTGCCTGCCTTATCTTCTCTATATAATGCTTTTGTGTTCGCTCTCCTCTTTATCACAGTAACCTTTGAGTATCCTGCTTCCTAAAGATGCTCCATTGTGAGTCTATGGTTGGTAACCTACAGCTTCCCTGGAACTAGCAGTGTGTGCAGAACATAACATGCCAGCAGCACCACTTCCCTGAGATACCTGAGCACCAACGGTCACTAGTTAAGAGCACAGGCTTAGACCCTAGTCTGCTGGGACCACAGTCCTGACCACATACTACTGTGGTGATTTGAATGAGAATGGCTTCCATAGGCTCATATAGTTAAGTGTTGGATTCTCAGGTGGGGAACTATTTAGGAAAAATCAGGAGGCATGGTCTTGTTGGAGAAGGTGTGACACTGAGGGTGACATTAAGATTTCAAAAGTCCAGGACATGTTCTAGCGTCATTTTCTGCCTCATGATGGCACTTCAACATGAAAGCTGCAGCTACTGCTCTGGTGCCATGCCTGCCTTTCTCTGCCATTCTTTCAGCTAGAGTGGTTATGGACTAACTCAAACTGTAAGCAAGTCTCCCAATAAACTCTTTGGTACATTGCTTTTGTCGTGATGTCTCTTTACAGCAATAGAAAAGTGACCCAGACACTTACATACATAAAAATCACCCCCCCCCCCCGAGTCCTTGCTTTTGTACTACTTAACGGCATGTATCA
This sequence comes from Montemys delectorum, assembly GCA_019843815.1. NCBI lineage: Eukaryota > Metazoa > Chordata > Mammalia > Rodentia > Muridae > Montemys > Montemys delectorum. The sequence goes on from JADRCD010162439.1 coordinate 19,063, forward strand.
GTCCACGTTCAATTGCTGTAATAAAAGACTGAGATAGCTCAGTTTTCAAGATGGAAAGACCAAGGTTAGGCGGTCCCACCTGTCTAGCCTCTGGTAAAGGTCTCTGGTGGATGGCATCGTGATGGTCCAGCCTCTGTGAAGGTCTCTGGCAGATGGCATCGTGATGGTCCAGCCTCTGTGAAGGCCTCTGGTGGATGGCATCGTGATGGCAGTGTCAATTTCAGAAGATACCACATGGCAAGGCCAGAAGCCAGAGCTGTTCTGTAGCTGGTCTTGAATCTTTACAACTCACTCTTACAGAAACAAACTGGGGGTCCCACAACAACCTCCCAGGGGAGATTAGCCAATGACCTAGTCACTTTCCTTTTTAAAGGCTCTGTAATCTTAGTACTATACTACCACACTAGGACCAAAGTTCCAACACATGACACTTTGGAGAATACATTGAAACTATATTAAAACCACAGCATCAGGCTATCTGGAGGGTAGGCAGGCGCGGGGGGGGGGGGGTTTACTGGATTCTAGGGGGATGGAAGCCAGTGACGCCATTGACTATCTGCAAGGTACACAAAAGCCACTGCAATAAAGAACTGACTAGACCCATGTGTAGTGGCACCTACATGTAATCCCAGCTCTTGGGAGGTGGAAGCATCCTAATGATTGAGTTCAAGGCCAGCATGGGCTGCACAGCAAGCCACCACCCACCTCTCTGCACCTGTCTAGCCCTGGTAGTGCTGAGGTTGAGAAACCCTCCTGAAACTTGACAAGATCACTTCCTACTGTCTGCTCTGTGGTGGAATCTCATTTAGCGGTGGAAGCCTAATGGGTTATGATTTTTTTGTCATAAAAGTTTCACTACCAGCTCTGGAAACCCTTAACCTACCCTCTCCCCCCCCCCCC
>JADRCD010162447.1:0-10934 GCA_019843815.1 Montemys delectorum
GTTGACCATTAAAAACCAGTTCATCTCCCTTATCCATGGATTTCACATTTTCCTACTTGAAAATGTACTGAACCCCACATGTTAGTGCTGGAGAGATGGCTCAGTGGTTAAGAGAGCTTGCTGCTTTTGCAGAGCTCCTAGGTTTGGTCCCTAGCATCCACAACTGTGGACAACTCTGGTTGTGGGGTTTCAGTGTTCTTTTCTAGCCTCTGTGGACAAGTGCATGCATGTAGTGTGCAGACACACAGCACACTAACACATACATAGAAAACACCTGTAAAATTCATGTGTGATCCCTAAAGTAATTCTCACCCATGTCCCAGTGATGGCTTGTGGGTATTCAGAATTACAGAGTTGGAGAGATTTCATTCTCTATGATGTCATACTTCCAGGTGACATAGAGCCAAGGGTGACAACCTGTATTCTGTCCTACCTTCCTTTTTTTTCAGCTCTCATGATGTAAGCATATGTCTTCCCTGAACTACATAATGATATATTTTCTCATTTTTGTGATTTTTAAAAGTTAAAATAGCAAAGCACTGATGCACTGTCAAAATGTTCTAAGTACAATATGGTACCAATGAAGAATATGTGTATGCTGATTAAACTTTGTTCAGTCATTAGTTATTGTATCATGGACGTTGGGCCCAAGGTTAATAAATAGACAATATATTGAATAAGGTATTGGGAAACAGAACTCTATCTAAAGCAAACTTATGTATTGACTGATAAAAAGGTTGTCACTAGACACTCATGTACTAATGCTGTATAGAGCTGTTTGCTGTTTGAGTCAACATTATAGAGGATAGCTGTGAACAAGGAACATCAACTGCATGGGATGAATCCGTGGTCTTTGCACTTAAGCCTGTTTAGCACTGCAACCCCTTACATCCTTCTTGGTGTCTCTAGATATCATTGAATGAACTTGGCTTCCCTCCATTTTCTCAACCTCTGTCTGTCCCAGCACTGACTTCACAACTCCCTCATAGAGTTGAAAGGATTATGCTTTATACAATAGGAGAAAATATACTACAGGTGCAGGCTTTTCCACCCATGTTTCTGTTCCCAAAAGAATGACTCTGAGACTTAATTATTTATGAATAAATGCCAAGGTCATATGCTTTGGTTTCATTCCCTAACTAGCTTGTAACTTATATAACCCATTCTATTCTAAGTGTGCCACATAACTGGTTACCTCTCCTCAGTTTCACATGTCCATCTCTTCTGAGTCTGGATGGCAAAATCTCCACTCTTGACTCTTACAGAATTGTTATCTCTATGTCTGCTGCATGTCCCACTTTCTATTTCCTGTGCCAGTTAATGGGGCCACAAGCTCTTTATTGACAGGAGGTGCTTCCACACAGTGCACAGAGATTCTCTCTGTAATTCTCTCATTAAGGATGGAATGTCTCTACTGGAGAGTAGATGATTTAAAGTTTTGTTAGGAGTATAGACGTGTAAATACCAACTCAAAATTGAATGTAGCCTGCGTTGGGATGGATTATGGGCAAAGCTAGGGGATTAATAAAGACAGAAGTGCGGATAATGTCCCAAAGGCTTGCAATAGAATGTGACACTTAGCTTTACCTTTAATGCCTGTGATAGTATTTACCATGGAAAGAGGTAAAAACAATTCTCAGATATTGAGGGTTTTCAGATCTTCAGGTTACTTGTATGTGTTGATTTCTTCTATACAAGATACTCTAAAACCTGCCTGAAGATTTCTATGGTGTCATTCTGGTTACCCAGTCCTCACAGCACGGCCTCAATTTCTTCTAGCCTCATCTCTAGGGTCCTTTTCCCCCTCTGGTTCCCCTTTTATTTTTGCTGCCTTATATTCTTCCCTCTAGCCACTTTGACTGTCTCACCTTCACTTACAGTCTGGTGTCTTTGCGCATGAAATTCTTTTAGCTAGTTAAGCATGACTCCACGAGCCAGCCAGAAGCATCATTCCTCCATGGTGTCTGCTTCAAGTGCCCTCCCGAGTTTCTTCAGTGATGGACTGAAACCTGTAAGCTAAAATAACTCTTTTGTTTTCCCCAAATCAATTCTGGTCAGATTATTTCATCATAGTAAAAGAAATCAAATAAGATTATTAGGATTCCCGTGCTCTCTAAGTAGCCCCTGGAACATGATCTCTAGGATCACATAGGTTGGCAAAGGGCAGATGCAACAGGTATGCTAAGAAATAAGCTAGCATAGGGTGGTAGTGGGGCTCAGCATGTAAAAGCACTTGATGCAAGTATGGTGGTTACTTGACGTTTAGATCCCAGACCTAATGTAAAAAGCCATTCAGGCGTAGCAGCTACCTTTAACCCCAGCACTTGAAAAGTAGAGACAGGGATTCCATGGAGCAAGGTAGCTAGCTAGCTAGATGGAGTTAGTAAGCTCTGGGTTCACACAGAGTCTCTGCCTTAATAAATAAAATGGAGAGAAATTGAGTAAGATACCTGATGACAAGTTTGAGCATCCATATTCATGTGTATACAGATATCTGAACATAGATGCCACCACGCACATGTGAATATACATGTGTGGATAACACACTCACACAAGATATTATAAAAATAAAATAGGATGGTAGAACCAAGGAATAGAGAGGAGGCCTGTAACTGATAGGAGTTCAGATCTCAGGATTTTAAGAATTAATATTCAAGTAATGTAAGAGCTGATGATAGCTCCAAATTATCTAGCACGGGAAGTTGGAGATGGAGAGTGATGGGCACATTAAAAACAGCCAGTGCAAGAAGAAAGGTGTATTGGGTTTGAGCTGTTCACAGCTCACATCAGTAGCTGTCTAGATATAGAGGGCCTTCAGCCATTTCACAGCTTAGTGACTGGGTTGACCTTCTTTTTAGGTCATGCAGATGTAAAGGGAGCAGCAGAAACCTGGATGAATGAATCCAGTCATAAGATACAATGGGCATGTCCTACCTTATCTTCAATAATAGATAATTGCTTTGTTGTTCAGTGGAAGTTAATTTCACGTCCCCCCTTTCTGATTCTGCCACATAATAGGTGCAATTATATCTCACACGCAGGGTGATATAATTAAATATCATCTTTTGTAATGGTGCATTTCCAGAGAGTCTTCCCAGGCAGCTGATTTAGGTACTTGTCAGGCTTATCTCACAACTGATAAATGTTTTCTTCTTGTAGCTTTAATATAACAGGGTATCTGCCTCTGAATGGGAGCATTTCCAGATAGTCCAGGCAAGCAGTCCGTTTATTGCATCTGACAGCTTTATTGCTTTATCAGTTATCTGCTCAGGGAGGATTTTATTATATGTAAAATACTGACATAAATTATGGGGAGGACAATTGATTTTTGTTACATAACTTTGATTCATTTTTCATTGTTTGTATGTGCCAGGTTTGATATTGCTTATTTTTGTCCTGGCGTATTTGTCTAAAGTTACTTCCCTGGTCCAACAAATACTAGTATTAAGTTCCCAACTGCTTTCTTCTTGTGGCTGCTCACCACTTACACTGTTATAGGTTTGTGTAGTTAGTGAATGAAATATTGTTGTATGTACTTATCTAAAATAAAGTGTAGGGCTAATATGATTGCATAAATTATCTTGAAGTAGTTGTCTAGAAATTTCCATTCACAATTAAGAACCAATTTTGTTGCTGGCGACTGGGTAGAGAAGCAAGAGGGGAGGGATAGGGAGTTTATTTGCAGGGTTATGCAGTTCCCAGAGAACTGTCCTAGAGAGCGGGGACTGACTGCAGAGGCCAAGGTCCAGAGGACACAGCTGGGTCAAAGGCAAGCAGGCCCTAGGAAGAATGCTGATAGACAAGCTCACACCAGTGGACATTGAGCCTGGCGAGCTGGCAGCAGATTTCACTAACTCAGCCCTAGGAAGTTGCAGCAGCCTGCTCAGATACATTATGCTTTTGAGGTTTCTCACTTTACGCTTCCAAGTTTTTCTGCTCCAATTAGCAGAGGCTCGTCTTAGGTTCCTAGAGCCGCCTCGCACCAATGGATGGTCTGAATTCCTCAGAAGTTACATTTTCGGTCATACCTTTTTCCTTCCCACCTTTTAGCCAATGATAGACAGGGCCAGTGGTGCTACAGCTGAGATCTTTAATTGAGATCAGACAAGGTATACCTTACACTTCCACAGTTCCCAATGACATCAAGGCTGGGGCCAGACTTCATCTAAAATTATACCTTTCCTCAGTCTTCCCTTCTCTTTATCCTGTTTCCTGAACTCCTATGCAACCTCTCCTAAGAGTAGTTCTTGAATGACTTGCTTCCATTCAGATCCTGAGCTCCGAGTCTGCTGCCCTCTGAGTGTCAATCAACCAACCGACAAGGTAGTCAACCTAGCCTCAAGGATAATAATCAACCTAGTAATATCAAGTCACCTTGACGGATCATTGCCATTTTGAGGCACAGTATCCTTGTTTTTATATAATTTTATTAAGTCATTTTTTACTTGTTTAATTATTTTAAGTTCAGTAGGACAAATGTTATTATCATTATTCCTATTTGATAGTTGAAAAAAAAATGAGGTCTGGCAATATTAAGCAATTTATTCCAAATCCTTTGGCTAAGTAATAGGAAGTAAGTAATAGGAAGAGTCATCAGGATCATTCTGGCACATTCTGTGTTGAATCATAGTCTTTAGGATTTCTATTATTCTATAGCACACCTTAACCAGAACATCTGCGCCTGGGATTAGTCCTGTGGCGTGACAGAGATTTGTCCACGAAATACATGAACTCCTCAGATGGAAAAAATTAAAAGGCCAGTCATCCCAATGTTCCTAGTCAGTAGTCTTAAAAATTAATAGTCTTGTGGTGATTGGGAAGCTTCATGGATTCTGGAAGGTTTGAAGCTAGAACAAAAACAAAAAGCAATGAGAATATTGTTTAGTGTCTAGTACACAGCTTTCAGTTGGGTTGACTGACCACACTGTGCAAATATGTTCAGATAACCATCGTGGGCACGTGGAAAGTGAGAGAATAGGCAGATTGTGAGAAGAGTTTGGGTCCAAACCTTATGCTTCAACCAGAATTTACTTCTGTAGGTGATCAGGTCAGGCTATCACCCTGTGTTATATATAATCATTGTCTGCTCATTTTCTTTGCTTTGTAATAATTCCATTGTGTGGCTGGGCTTATCTGCTTTGTTGTAGAGGACCATTGGCTGGCTGTTTGGTTTGCTATTAATTCTTTTACATGTTATCATAAACATTGCTCTGAACATTCTTATTTGGCTGAATATATGTGAGCATTTCTGATGGGCACACATCTAATACAGGGAAGGCTGAGTCCTAATGTGTGCATGTATCCAACTTTTGTCAACACTGCAAAATAGCATTCTAATGTAGTTTTATAGGAATATGTTACGTTAGTCCATGAAAGAAGCATAGACAGGCTGAGGGCATATTAGAGGATTTCTCATTTGATGAGCTAGCAGGTGTGGACCCGTATCATTAGTACATATTAAGCTCAACTGAGTCCCAGATAACAGAAGTGAGTATACCGTGCCCAACAATAAAAAATTAGGGGCCCTGGGAAAACAAGTGGATCAGCCAGATGGGGGCTGGAGAGAAAGGTAGTCTTTACTGGTAACAAGAGAATAAAGCTGCACATGCAAAAGGCTATCATCTGACTTGATGGACTCCCTGGTATGTGGACCTTTGTGTGTGTGACAGAATATCTGACCAGGGCCTTTCCCTGTTTGGAAAGGAGTATTGTCCAGAGCTGCCTTACGAGTGGAGCATGTCAAAAGCAAGCCTGGGCATGGCAGGGAGGTAGGTAATTTAGATTCAGAATTGTACATTAAGAATCAAGAGTTGGCCATAATCCATTCAGTCTGAGACTCGGAGATGTGGTTTAAGAAATAATTTGTAATAAGGAGCAGATAAAGCCAGTGTGGTTGTAATTGTTCAAGAATGCTCCTTCTGCGTTTCACTCTTGCCATAATTGCCTTTACTTAACATTGTTAAACACGTGGGTTGCTTTTTGTGTGGTTTCTGCAGTGTGGAGCTCTAAGTGAGTAATGTGCAGACAAAGCCAAGCCAGTAACCGAGGTGACTCTGGTTACAGAGGGTCTCTATGCACTCCAGCTGTGCCTGTGGATTAGGAGTTGAAAGGCAAGAAATGTAAGGATGGAGAGTGACTAAATATTACCAACTGGCTTAATCTGGACAGGAAAGAAGGGGAGACCCACGATAACACTTGGCGGGCTCTTTCCTTCCAGTACTTCTGTTTATTTCACGATTAACATTTCCACAGGTATCTTGGTTAAGTGTTTCTATTGCTGGGATGAAACACCATAACCAAGAGGTAAGTTCGAGTCTATTCAACTTCCACTTCCGTAGCACTGTTCATCCAGGAAGGAAGTCAGGACAGGAAGTCCAACAGGGCAGGAACAAGGAGGCAAGAGCTGATGCAGAAGCCATGGAGGGGTGCTGCTTATGGACTTGCTTCCCCTGGCTTACTCAGCCTGCTTTCTTATAGAACTACCAGCCCAGGGATATCATCACTCATAATGGGCTGGCCCTTTCCCCACTGATCATTAACTGAGAAAATGCCCTACAGTTGCATCTCATGGAAGCATTTCCTCAACTGAGGATCCTTCCTCTCTGATGACTCTAGCAGGGGTTAAGTTGATATAGAACCAGCTCGTACACCAGGGTATAGCTGCATATTCTTGGTTTGTGCTTCACTTTGATTTTTCTGGTAAATTCAATTATTATCAATGAGTGTTTGCTTATCAGCAATAGGATGCTATGTTGGTGGCTGCTATGTATTCGTCTATAAAAAAAAGATAGCTCAAAGAGAATAGTTCACCCAGAAGGCATTCCGTGGGTGAGGAATTATATGAGATATTTCAGGGTGTTATTACTAAAAAAGGGCAGTGTAGCAATGAGTTTGGTCTACTCTGCTTGATGTTCCTAGCAGGCTGTGCCTCCACAACAGGGCAGAAACAGTCTATTTCTTGGTCCTGACCCTGCTTCCAACCTGAACAAGGGTCTTCTAATTGGGTTTCAGCATTGAATTCTGAGATACGGCAAATCCTGCTCTCATAAAGAATGTCCATCCCTCTGATTTTGTTCCCTATATGTGGTAGTCTACTGGAGTACTCACTCTGGTAAAGGAGAATAGTGAAGGCTGGAGTTCTCCATCCTGGATTCCAGCTACTTCCCATTTTCTTAATGTGAGTATGATCCCTCTCGAAAGCACTTTTAAATAATTGTCTCTCTTAGAGTAGGTTTTGAGTTGCAACAAACGAGATTTCCCATATGTTAGGGCATAGACACAATGTCCCCAACTGTCAATATCCCATACCAGAATTGGGCATATGACCTGGACATATTTTTATTACCTCAAACTACAGTTAGCATCTGTGGTTACTGCTAGCATTGTATATCTTTTGGAGTTAGATAAGTTACATTGTAACATACTTCTGTCATTCTAATGCCATATAGAATAGTTTCATTGTCCTAAAAATTTCTGTTCCCACCTAATCTCCATCTGTCACCTACTCGTTTGCCTTCACTCTGATCTGACACTGCATGGTTTTTTTCCCCTGTCTTTATAGGGTCTTTTCCAGAATGCCACACAATGAGACAATCTTATGGTGTGCATATCTTTCAGATTGACTTCTCTTCTTTAGCAGCATCCACTCAAAGCTCCTCCATGCCCTTTTCTGGCTTGATAGCTTACTTTGTTCTAGCACAACTATGACATTGTTTGGATGTACTGCACTTTGTCTACTCAAACTTCTTAAACATAGTTTTTGGTTACTTCCAAGTTTTGGCAATTGTGAACAAAGCTGTTACAAGCATCTGTACACTTTTGTGTGTTGCAGGATATTTGATGACACTGTGAACACTGAGATTGTGTTATTTACTCGAAAAACCTGTTTCTAGTTGTGGTGTGGCTCAGCCTTACCTTTAGTCCAAAGCTTTCTGTTTATTGTAAAAAGGATTAAGTAAAGTCAACCATAGGTCAAGAGGCAGAACAAGCAACCAGTTGGCATGAAATGAACATAGGAAAAAAAAAACCAGCATAAATGGAAGTCAGGGAGACTGATAAGGGATGTACAGGATGTAGGGGGGGTATTCAGTTGAAGGTTTTTTGAGACAGTGTGGAGAAGATGATCTTCCTTTTTGGGGGTTGTCTGTGGAGGAAGGTCAGCTGGGTGCTTCCTCTGCCTCTCTGAGAAAGCAGTCTCTCACCCCAGCATCTGGTTCCTCAGTCTTTATTGGCAAAATCAAACATCTGAGATTTGGTTACAAACAGCATTGGTGTTTTGAGAAATTCCCCAATTGTTTTCCAATTGCTTTTCATTCTCCCAAGCAATGACTGGGTGCTTCTGTTGTCTGTGTCCTCCCCATCCAGAATGTGTTACTGCTAGTGTGTTTGACTTGGGGGCCCTCTAGGAGACATATAGTGGTCTCACTATTATCTTAGCTTTTCTTTTCCTGATGAAATAAGATGTGGAATCTACATAGTACATATCCTTTGGGGGATGTGTCTGTTCAGATCTTTTGTCATTTTTTTAAAAAAAGATTTGGTGGTTTGTATTCTTTTGCTGATTTTTAAGAGCCCTTTGCATATTTTGAATAATACTTCATATTCAGATATGTCCTCAATTGTCTTATTTTATTGATCTATTGGTACTTTCAATGATTGTCACACTTGATCATTTCATGCAACAGTAAACTATTTTAGCACACACACACACACACACACACACACACATACACACACGGAGTGAAAGGTGAGTTTTCCGTGGGGACTCCATTTCTTGCCTGTTTGTCCCGCCTAGTGCCTCTTGTACAAGGTTGGTTGACTGGAACTGAGGAGAGAAGCTATATTTATATTATTTCAGATACAGGGAGAAGACATTCCTACTTTTGACATTAGATATACTTCGAGCTTTAGACTTTGAATGGATATACTTTATCAAAATGAAGAGGTTCCTCTTTACTCAAAACTTCAGGAGAAGTTGCACTTTTATTATAATTTTTGCTCATTTTATTGTTGGTTTAGTTTGTTGTTTTTCTCATCTCTGTGACAAAATATTTAACAAAAGTAGAAGGTTGAGATGCAGCCCACCACAGCAGGAAAGTCATAGAAGCAGGAGCATGGGGCAGCTGGCCACATTGCATCTGTGGTCAAGCAGTAGAGAGAGAACTGAATGATGGCACCAGCGTGTGTCTTCTTTTCATCCAGCCTGGGAACTCAGCTTATGGAATGGTGCCACTCACATTGAGGATGGGTCTTCTCAACTCAGTTAGTCCAGTCTAGAAACACTGTCACAGATACCTGAGTTGTACATCTCCTAGGTGATTCTAGAGCCAATAAAGTTGAAAATCAGCATGAACATCACAGTTGGGGTCCTGCAATGTAGCCCAGCTGACTTTGAATCGGCAAGTAGCCTGCCATGACTTTCCTTCTGTGTGCCATGATTACAGGCATGTGCCAGCACACCTGACAAAAAGTACTTTTAATGATAAATAAATATTTCATCTTTTACAATGTTCTTTGATTCCTAACTAAACCTTTTTTTGGGGGGGGGGGGGGGGTTGGCTATTGTTTGTAAATATAACAAGTTGCATTAACTTACTTTATTTTTTTTAACTTACTTTAAAATGCTAATAGAATCTTTAGTTTTAGGATAAATTCTTCTTTGTTACCATGTATCATCCTCTTTAATAATTAATTACTGGTGTGTATAGTCTTACTTTGCTTAGAACAATTACATTATGTTTATCGGTGTTACCAATATAATGTTTTTTTTTCTATTGGTTTTGATGTCAAGGTAATGCCATTCGTAGTGTGAGTTGGAAAGTGTTGCCTTCTGTGTATGTGCAGAACTGGCATCATAGTCTTATTAAAGGTTTAATAAAATTCTGGTAATGACATCTGGGCCTAAGGATTTCTGCATGCAAAGGGGTTTAGAAATATAGTCTGTTAAAAGCAATTGGTTAGACATCTTCTGCTTACATCCTTTGAGCGCTATGGTTCTGAATGAATTAGCTGACTCAAAAACTGTCAAATGCATTGCCAGGAAGTACTCTAGAATAGTCACACCACTATCATCATCGTGATTAAGAAAACATATTATTATATAGCTAGTTGGACTCAAATCACCATCCTCTGGTGTCTGCTGCCCCAGGACTAAAACTACAGGCATGCATTACGCGCGTGCACACACACACACACACACACACACACACACACACACACACACACACACATCCTTATTATCCTTTTACAGCCTCTGGAATCTCTAGGGACAGTCCCATGCCCTTTTCGAGGGCTCTGTGCACATCTTTATATCTGTGTATAAAGGCTAGACATTACCCTCGAGTGCCATTCTTTAGGAGCCATTCACCTTCGTTGTTATTGTGATTGCTTTTTTTTTTTTTTCATTTTGCTTTTGTTCTGTTTTCTTTTGTTTTGGAGATAAGTGTTTTCACTGTCCTAGAGCTGACCAGCTAGTCTAGGCTGACTGGTCAACGAACTCAGAGACCAACCCTGTCCTCCTCAGCAGCGGAATTGCAAGCATGCTCCCATGCTCAGCTTTTTAACCCTGGTCTCGAGGAATCACACTCAGGAGCATGCTCGCTTTGCTCATGGAACTGTCTTTTAGCCCTTTTAGATTGTTGGAAAAGACCAATTAGGGGAGCATTGATACATCATTGTCAGAAAAAGGATAACGTGACAATAATTTTCAAGTCACATTTTGATTGTGTCCTTGATGTTTTAGTAGGATTTTTTCTTTCCCATGATTAATTCAAGTAGATGTTTATTAGTGTATTGATATTCTCAGAATGTCATCTTTAGGTTCCAGAATTTTCTCTGCTAGTTTCTATTTCATGCTGTGCCTTTCTATTCACTACTACTTTGCAGTTTTATTTTCCTCCACTCTCATTTCTCTTCCCTTTGTCTCTCCCTCCTTC
>JADRCD010162469.1:0-12322 GCA_019843815.1 Montemys delectorum
TATGTAGAGAGATTGTTACTTGACTACACTACTTGCAATGAGGTAATGGAACCACAAGTAACCCCATCTCTTTGTAGAAGGTGAACACAATACAAATAAATGATCAGCTTACAGAATGAACTCTGAATGACCGGTTTTGGTTTGAGCAGAGGCCTTTCCCAACTTTGCAAGTTGGTGATAAATCTTTCAACAACCAGCTGACCTTTTGCACACACACAAAACATTGTCTCCCAATATTTTCCCATTATGTATTTGCCAAGATTGAGTGTGAGGTGGAGGGCTGAATACACACAACTGTAGAAAATTAGCCTCAACTGGGCCACCAGTGTTTGACTTACACTCTGGCTGCTACTTCAAAAAAGAGAAAAAAAAGAACAGGATGCAATGTTAATAATAATAGGAAATACAATAGATCATCTGTAAAAGAGAGCTGTCATCTAGCTACTAGCTTATGTTGATAATCAGGTTAGGTGCTTTTTGGTCATTTGACACTACCTTGGTCCATCTAGGAAGAAGGTGCTTCAGATTGGTCTGTAGGTGAGTTTGTAGCACATTTACTTGGTTAATGTTTGATGTGGTAAGTCCTAATCCACTGGGGATTGTCCTGGATGTTAGAACAAGCTGAGCAAGCCATGGAGAGCAAGCTAGTAACTATGGCTTCTGTTTCAGTTTCAGCTTCTAGGTACATGCCAAAGTTCCTGCCATGTTTTTCCTTGGTGGTAGACTGTTACCTGGAAGTATGAGATGAATTAATCCCTTTACTCTCGAGTTGTTTGTGGTTGCAGTGGTTTATTACTGCAATAGAAACCTAAGACAGGAGACTACACGGTTAAAGGCAGGGAGCAGTGTTTCTATCATAAAAACAATTGGGAGCACCATTTTGAATTTCTTTGCCCTTGTTTTCCATACAGGATTCATTATTCAAACTGTATCCTGACTCTCTGTAAATTAATAAGTCAAATTGTAATGCTATACCACTTGATCTAGGCCTATTTGTGTTCCATGCAGAAGGCACATGAAGGAATTAGGATTTTAGTATTTATTGAAATATTCTAGGTCATATGAACTTCTAGGGAAGAAGGTAAACCCAAGCTTACCAAGTAGCCACTAACAGGAACTCCATCCCATGACGATGCTATTCTGATAATGACCTTTATGAAACAGTGAGAGGATCTACAGAAAAAGGACAAGACTGTTCTTTGCTTTTGACCAATTGGTTTGCTGGTCTTTGCTTTCTCTCCAAATTAATTAGGACCAAACTGCATTTAAAGTGACCAATTCAATTTCTACTTGGCACAACTTATAGAAATGCTACCATGTCCTACTCTTGTCTTTCACACACACACACACCACACACACACACACACACACACAAAACCCATTCTGTATTTGCCAAATTTGAATGTGAGGTGGAGTTGTGTTTGGCTACTGTCCTATGTGGCGTGATGAGCCTACCGTTTGTCTTTTAAACTTGACATTTCTGAGATGCAAACTTTGTTTTTTTTTTCCCCTTGTTTTGTTTTGTTTTCTGGTCACTATTATCTGACTGAGACTCTGTTCTCTTGAGTATTTAGTAGGATCCCGGATATCTTGGCCTTGTGTGGATCATCAAAACCTTGTTTCTATAGGCAGACTAACTAAATGAGCATTTACATGTGGATTAAAGTAGCTTGGACCCTGCTAACCAGTGGAGCACAGGCTGACTCTAGGCTCACACTTACAGATTCTTGAAGTTAGGCCTGTGTTATATTTTGACAGTGGATTGCCTCCTCAAAAATTCAAATCAAAATTTGAATTAATTTTAATTAATTTAATTTAATGCTAAATTAAATTTAATGCTAACTATAAGATTTTAGGTAGAACAAAGAAAAACCGTAAAGAAATAGTGTACTCTCCTAATAACAGCATTGATATAGACATCTGATTAGTGGATTAATCAGTTTCTGGATGGTCTTAAGGTTGGGTCTGTTAGAAAGAGCCTTCTGAGTTGGTCTTCTACTTCTTGCCATTTCTTCTTACTTTCTTGCACCACTTTAAAATGCTGTCAGTAAGAAGGATATCCCCAGATCCCTTCTGCTTTGAGCCAGAATGATGAGCCAAACCAAATTTCTTTCTTTATAACTTATCCAGCTTACGGTATTAGCAACAGAAAATGGACTAAGACAACTGAACTGATGCTGAAATTTATCTTTCCATGCCTCTAGATAAAAGTTCCCAGAGAAGGTGGCTGTCAGAACAATGTACTTGTTTTCTAAACTCCTTTGACACCAGAGTCAAGTGACGGTAGGGCACCAACACAGATTGAGCAGTTTAACTCTTGTTACCAGGACTTTTAATATCTAATTCATTCATTTCACTCATTCATTTATGCATTTGTCTATTCAAATACTAATGGATATCTCTCAGGTGTCAAGCAAATGTAAATTATATATATATATAATGCATATATGTATATAAGGTATGTATATATGCATATACATATATATGTATATATACATCATGATAAGACATCATGATAGACATGTTCTCAACTTAGAAAGATATAAAATTATGTCAACAGATAATCTATCAGTGCTAAAGAGGTCATGGCCAGGGTTCTGTAAAAGAAAATAACTGTGAAACAGGAAATAGAGTTTCCTATAGGGTAATTGTAAAAAGAGGGAAGGCTAGTCAATGTCAGAACTATGTGTAGTCTAATCTATTGAATAAAACCAGGACATGCCAAAGCCATGAGGCACAAAAGGAAAGATACTCTGTAGATCCAGAAGAAAGAGCTTTGTGTGGAGTGATGCAAGAAAAGAGAATGCAACATGTTCTTGCATTGCATACTGTTGATTTTTGGTGCTGTTCTTTGTGCAGAGGATGGGACTGAGATGCATTAAGCAAGGCAGTACCACAATTTCTTGGTATCTCTAAAGCTCACTTAGGTTGTCAGGGCTAGATGCTCTAATAGCACCACTCATGCAGCTAACACAGACAAATACAGACATCCACAGCAAATAGTGAATGGAGCTTGGGGACTTTTATGGAAGAAGAGGAGGAAAGATTGCAGACTCCAAAGGGGATAGGAGCTCCACAGGAAGGCCAACTCACCTAGAGTCTTGTGGCTCTCAGAGTCTGAACTACCAACTAAAGAAGCTACATGGGCTGGACCTCCTTGCTCATACTTAGCAGATGTGCAGCTTGGCTTTCCTGAAAAACTGGAATGGGGGCTATCCAAAAAGCTGTTGCCTATACTTGGGATATGTTCTACTCACTAGGCTGCCTTGTCTGGCCTCAGTGGGAGAGGTAGCACCTAATCTCATATAGACTTGAAGTGCCAGGGTCGGGGGCGGGGGGGATCTTCCCAGAGGACCACCATCTGCTTAGCAGAGAAGGGGAGGGGTAGATCGGGGAAGGATTGTAGAAGAGGCAATAAAGAGAGGCTACTTTGGTGAAGGATGATAGTTACACTTTATTTGTATATTTGTAAGATTTGTTTTGGGTAATAGGATGTGACCTATTTTTAGAGAAGCTAAAATTAGCTGCTGAGTAGAATGTGTATAATTGGTATTTGAGGGGAATATATCTTAGGACCATTTGATGTATGGGTTGTTTAATTATAATGTTTTTCTGGATTTTGTTGTTTTATTTTGTTGTTGTTGTTGTTGTTGTTGTTGTTTGTCCAGGTGACTTGTTTATGGGGGAAAGTGGATTGTTGAAATCATCCACTGTTAGTGAATTAGAATTAATCTATGATGGTAAGCTTGTAATGTGATTTTATGAAATTAGGTGCTCTGGAGCTATGCCTGGAAGCAAAAGGGTAGCATGTGTAGGTTTGAGTCTTGGGCACTCTCCATATTAGGCTGGCATGCAGATTGTGAGACCAAAGCTGGGTTTGAGGGCCAGGAACAGTGAAGTCTCCTGAGATGACAGGAATTCGTTAGTCTGGGCTTGCACACAAAGGTGCATCCCAGGCTAGGCCTGGAGGTTGTATATGATACAGCTGGGATCATGCCAATCCATCAGACTCGCCTGGTACACCAAATTTGTGACAAGAACCAAGCCTAGAGGTGGAAAGCTGCCCAGGCAGGATTCACAGATATGGTTGGCCCAAAACATGTGCAACCAGGGCTAGGTCTGGAAATTGGGGAGGGTACAGACAGGATAGCATTTAGGGAACTAACTAGAACCTAGCTAGGCCTGGAGGGTACATGTGGCACAGGTGGGCTAGGACCAGGTTGGCTCAGTATTAACAGTACTGTTCTTACTGGAAAGTCTTCACATTTTCTCAAGCCATCCAGAGTGCTTATTTGAGGTTCAGGGATGTATTGAAGAGCCACTTGCAGCATGTGTCATGGCTAGATGAGAAGATGTGAAAAGGAATGTAGACTGTGCTAAGAAGACACACCAAAAGGAGTGTAATCTGCTCTATTTCCCATGAAATCCAGTGAAAAAACAATGAGCAATTTTTTCACTGCTGAGATGGGAAAATACACGAACCTTCCCAGCTCATGCCACTCAACATGATGGCTTCACCATTTATTACAGAGCA
Organism: Montemys delectorum; assembly: GCA_019843815.1. Taxonomy (NCBI): domain Eukaryota; kingdom Metazoa; phylum Chordata; class Mammalia; order Rodentia; family Muridae; genus Montemys; species Montemys delectorum. Next base: position 4,535 of record JADRCD010162469.1, read on the forward strand.
AAACAAACAGCCACTGACTCTAATCCTTAATGAGTATATGGGACTCTGATAATATTTATCAGGCTTATTTGTTTGAGAGTGACTGAAATGAAAAGAAAATAGTGCAGCTTTGGCTCATTAGTCTCCTCTGACGTGTGCTGCAATTCTAAGGAAAACATTAGTGACCTATTTTTAGCAAGTACCTTCATCTGCGGAAGCACTAATCACAGAAGAGTAATCTTTGGGTTGGAAAACACAAATTCCCAGAATTAAACTTTCTTGCTCATCTGTTTTCTGGTCACAGGAAATCTATCAACACCCTCATTTCTCATCAACATTGAGGAGTGAAGAATGACGCAACTCTGCCGACCAGGCTGCCTTCGTTCTCTTCTTTGCTATGTTGGGCTCCTCCCAGCCCAGAAAAATGGAAAAGGTCCATTCTTTCAAAAATCCCTTACTATGTCAATCCTTTTGACCAGAAATGTTAATACTTTTATTTTATTTGCACTTCACCTATCAGTTTATTATGTTCCTTTTTTTTAATTTAAAAAATGTTTACAGACACAAAGAAAGATGATAAAGTTACTCATTGATCCACATCCTATGGTCATGATATCTGGAGTTAGGGACATTTGTTGTCCCGAGGCCCATGGTCATGGTGTCTGGAGAAAGTGGTAGGAAAGTCAATAAGCTGCAGTTTCTTCCCCATAGGGCTACAGTTGTGGAATGCTGCAGTCTGGCCTGTAGGTGACTGGAAATCAGAATTGCTGAGATTACCCACATGAAATCATCAAGAGATTGAAACCAGTAACATTCATTCATGGAGAATAAGGGGAAGGTCACAAAGACAGCATCTGAGACTGCTCTGGAGGCACCTCAGAGCAAGGTGAGCAAGGCCTGTTGGTAAAACTGTTATTGTGTGACTTTTTGGTGGTATAGCTGCTCACAAATTTCTCACACTCATGTAGATAATCCCTCATTCCTCCTTCTGAAAATAAACCCAATTAAATCCACTAGTTCACTAAGCTCTACTTCTATAATTGATTTATTATTTGGTCTGTCATTAATGTAGTGTCTGGGATAAAGAGATGCTTGTTCACAATTTTCCAGCAAAAGTTAATGCAACAACTACATAACTCATTAAGATATGATGCATTAATAGGTTCAACAAGTAGTCATTGGTATAATTTCTCCTCAGCATCTGAAGGGTATGTAGCTCTCTACCACTTGAGGGGACCACTACTGGTACCCATTAAGTTATAGGCATAATGAGGCATAGAGGAATAGAATGTGGAGAGTACTTTGGAGGTGGTCATGAAGCACTAGGTGTTCAAACTGGGTTTTAAAAATAAGTCATAGATTTGAATAGGGTACCTTCCACGGTGACATATACAATTTTTAATAAGTAATATTACTGGCATTTATTAGAGACATTGTAAAAAAGACATTATTTTTCCAGCTTAGGAGAAGTTCCAATGGAAAAAATTTGTTACTTTTCTCACACTATTTCCTGCTTTGCAAAGATAATTAAAAGTCTCCACACTGAACTTTGAACTGATTTCCATAGAAACAGGTTATATGCAAGTGGTTCAGGAGAAAAACAGTTTTATAACTTTGCAGAAAGGAGTGGAAAGAACTTCATAGAAGAAATATCATTTCAGTTTGACTTTAGAATTAAATGTGATTTGAGGAGGAAATAAAGGACTTAAGATCATCTAACTATAAGCCAACTGGTTGATAGAAGAGAGATCTGGAGCACTCAAACATGTCTTTCTTGCTCTTCTTGCATGAACTCTAGGTATCTGTTAGACATTTTCACTAAAAACAATACATTTCTTAGAGAAGGTACAATAGTTTTATGATCCCTATTGAGAAGCCAGTAGAAATAAAAATCCCTTGCTAATCTGGGGCTCATAAAGAAACAGTTCTTATAAACTGAGAGATTGATTGACACAGCACACAATTGCCCATTCCCTACCATGAATAAAACAGGAGTAAGTGGATTAGATTTAAGCCTTCTTTTCTAGATGGCTCATTTGTGAAGCTTTCATTCTTTGGTCCCCAAAGAGTATGGTATATGGAAAAGAAACTATAAAATCATGACTTTGGGGAGGAGGTATGCATACCCTGTAAGTTTTTGTTTGTTGGTAAAATTTCTTTTTACTTCCAGTCTTTTCTCAGGTAAACATGGACACCGAGCTGACATGCTTCCCCACCATGATGGATTCTTATCTGTTTGCCACAGTAAATCCTTCTTTCTTTAATGTGTTTTGTTCATGGTGTTTCATCACATCAATAGAAATGTTTTCAATCCAGGAACCATTGAAGTCTGTGTGGAACAGTTCAGCTGTATGAGGAAGATATTTGGTTTTTCAAGTGACTCAACCTGGCTTTGAACCTTGACATATTTATGCTTAGCAGCAATTTTCTTCAAAGCTATATAGTAGAGGCAGAACAATAATCATCTTTACAAACTGTAAGAATTCACGGGCCTGATTCAAGTATAAGAGAATGCAAGACCTGAGTATTGTGAGACTGGCAGACAGACCCAAGGTAAGGAACTAGGGTACACATATTTCTATGTAAACCCCGGAGAAATCAACTCAGGCATCAGCTTCTCAAGGTTGGGTGTGCCTGAGAATCACCTAAGAATATTATTAAAATGAAAGTTCTTATTATAAATATTTTAATGAAGCCCAATTTTCAGTTTGAAATTTGCCTCACCTCCCATTATTTCTTATCTTTGGACTTTTGACCATATAGTAGCCATAATGGAGATCACATGAAACATTATCATCATTGATTTTGCACCCTTAAAGCCTGGCTTGTTACCTTTCAAATGGCAACCTTTTCAGAGCAACCCCAGATGGATCCAGTGTTCTGTGCCCCATATTTCTGACTACACAGTGGAAACTAAGGTAATTTCAAGAGGCAAAGTGGATGTCCCTATCACATCTGCTTATCAATAAGACTTAGCTACATGTCCTTTACAAATAGAACTGAGCTCACAAGCCAGGAAGCATTGAGGAGAAACCTGGTCAAAGACCAAGTTGTTTTTTTTTTTTTTCCCCTGGCAGGAAGGTAGGAAATGAACAGCTTTTGTTGTCATCAGTCCTCCCATTATTGTACTTCGTGACTTATAACACAGGAAATAGATTTATCTATGGTTTCCTCTATGAGAAAATGACTCCATGGTAGCAGATAGGTAAGAAGGTGAAGAATGTCTGTTTAGCAAGTGTTCCCTAAGTGACCAGAATCCAGGCCCAGGGTTTGTATCTTAAAACGTAATCAAAGAACAACAGATTAGGGTTAGAAGAGTTGGAAGCTGCTTTAGCCTCTGAAGTTGCCAGCTCAGGTCCATGGATGCTTGCCTAATGACTCTTTACTTAGCCACCCATTCAGTGCTGCTTCCTCATTGTACTTTGCTCTGATACCCTTTATACACACCAATACCCACATTCAGAACATCCACACATACATGTCCTCTCTGGTTCCCTCAAGATCTGACATATTTTAACTTTTACATTCAGTATCTCTTCTACCACTATACAGAAAGTTGTAATAAACCAATGATATCAGTTGTCTATGACAGTGTCTGTAGTATGCAGTGTGGGCTGCAAATAATATATACTCAATAAATACTTCTGTCATCTAAGTACTAACTAGGCCTAATCCTGCTGTGATTTTGATATCAGATGAGATCATGGTCAGTAATATTATGGCTAAAGGCTCAATGAGGATTTCTGAATTAAGAATGTCTGATGTCCTATCTTGCTCAGGATTCCTGAATTTTCCCTTCCCTTCACTATCTTGGATTCCTCTGCATTTCCCAGAATCCTTCACCTTTATTTAATATATCCCCAAGTCCATTGTTTCCTCATGATCATTGTCCTCATTATCCTCACCATAATCATCATATAACATTGTTTGCATTTCTAAAAATGGGGAAATCTCCAAGGCATAGTCTCACAGATCCTCAAAGACCATGAAGGGCTAAGCTGCGTATTCTATAAATTCCTTTGATAAAATTGCCTCCGTTGTGATGCCCACTTCCAAGAATATATTTCTCTACAGCTTAATTTTGCAAATGGTGTGAATAGATGAATATGACAATATAAGTCATAAATCGCTTTTCATATACCAGGGACAAGCGGTATCATGGTCCTCTCAATCCTTGTGTCACCCCCTGACTTCTAAGTAGAGGGAAATGTGCTTCTTCAGTGTACGTAATTTTGCCTTAAGTAGGGGAAATATCCTTAGAAAACGTCTGACATCTAAGAAGCACTCAAGGTTTTGGAAGACATGCACAGACAAAACCCCCCAGGCTGCTCTCCTTTTCCCTCCTATGTTGGTGGCTTGAATTTGGGGGATTTGTGGTAGAGCTAAGCATATGTCCATACTTTTTTCTCTGAAGCCCAGCTGTCACTGCGTAGCCTCTGTCTTCCTGTGCATAAAACATCCCCTGTACATCTGGAGACTTGGAGAAAAAGGTCTGCCAGTCCGCACATGGGATTTGCAGCTCTTGGCTTCAGCACCTGTGGGCTGAGTGATCTGGAATATATTTGTGTTTCCTGGTCATAGTTGGAGCAGTGAGATTTGACCCTTAGAAGGCAGTGGCTTATTGCAACACTGTTCTTAGTGCTTTTAAAATCGTGTGCTCATTGCAAGAGTGAGACCCCTCTGCCTACTGAAAGCCAGAGGAATGTGCCTGGAAGCCAAGTCTAGACAGAATTCCTAGGTGGGGAATCAGTGGGGACAGAGGTGAATGCCACAAGTTTCAGTCCAATTATCTGTCCTGCGTTTTTAGCATCTTTATGTTTCTTGGTCTCAGCCAACATGAGAGAGAGTTTGTGAGCTGCAGATGACCATAACAAGCGGGTTGGGGTTTCCACTGGTGATTTATTTAAATGCTTTGCCTTCCTTCCACTTTTAATCTGAAGTGCATTATGGTCCCCAAGGAAGCCCCAGCATTTTACAGGCCTGTGGGTTTACTGAGGGGAGCAGCAAACGGATGGAAAACTCTTCTTTGTCACGTCTGGTTTATAGACACCTGTAATCCATCATCAGATGAGTGGGGATTTACTGAAACAATTGCATTAGGAAAGTACTAATCCCAATTGTCAGTGTGATGAGTCAGATAGGGAAACACAGGAGGAAGGCGAGAGGTCTTTTCCATTTTGTTTTCTGCATACACTAGAGCAGCTTAGCAAGGCATGGCCAAGGCTGCCCTGAGCCACACATCTGTCACTCCATAAAAGACTGCTACCTCAAGCCCTCATGTGGTCAGTGGCCTTTGTTTGTAAATGTTTGTTGCCACCCATTTCAAATTCCACCATGTAATGAGAAAACTCATCATCCAAGCACTAACCATTTTTACTTCCTATCCTTCACATCCATGTCACATACAGAACATCCCTGAAATCCCATAAATTTTACTTCTTGTTTCATGTGTACACATGCATCCTGCCATCCCTCTGAGTCCCTCTGCAGGCTCTCCTCAATAAAGTTCTCCACCCAGCTCTAGTCTTAGCCTTATACCTTCATCCCTCAGCAATATTCCCAAAGGCATCTGACCTTGTTCTTTTTGGACTCATCTTGTCATATTTTTTCTTTATCATGTTGGACAGTGTATGGTCCATGCAACACTACTGCCCCCTCAGAACTAAACATGACCTTGCTTCATGTTCTTGGTTTGTCTTCTTTCCAGATATGTCTTACTTGCTTCACTTAAATAACATTAGCTTCTCAAGATGGGGATATTGTCCTGCCTCCTGGAAATCTTAATAGTTTCTCCTTCACAAAAAAACATGCATCACAAAACAGATGCCCCTATCTGGTCAAAACTTCCCAGATAACTTCGAAATGATTGGATGGTACCTCCTCCTCAGTTTTCAGGTCAGCAGTATCTACATAGTTGGTGTTTCATAATGTCTTTGTGGAGGTAAAATGATTAACTTCACTTCCTCATAAGGGATAAGCGGTTGGTTACCTAGGAACTACCTTATTTCCTCATTTCACGGTGGTATAGACTAACCCTTAGTACTGCCACCTCTGATATTGTGGCACCATCCTGAGTGAGGTAACCCAGACCCAAAAGGACATGCATGGTACATACTCACTAATAAGTGGATATTAGCCAAAACCAAAAGCACAGACTACCCAAGATACAGTCCACAGAACTCAAAAAGGGCAACAAGCTGAAGGGTCCAAGTGAGAACACCTCAGTTCCTCTTGGGTGGGAGAAGAAAGCAATCACAAGGGGGAAGGGAGGGAGGGACCTGGGAAGGAAAGTGGATGGGGGGCGTGTGTGTTAGTCAGGGTTCTCTAGAATCACAGAACTTAAGGGTAGTCTCTATGTAGTAAAGGAATTTATTGATGACTTACAGTCTGTAGTCCAACTCCAGACAATGGTCAGCAGGAGCTGTAAATGGAAGTCCAAGGATCTAGCAGTTACTCAGTCCCACAAGGCAAGCAGGCAAAGAAGAGAGAGCATATATTCCTTCTTCCAATGTCCTTATGTTGGTCTCCAGCAGAAGGTGTGGCCCAGATTAAAGGTGTGTGCATGAGGAGAAGGGAACATGATGTGGTATTGGGCAGGGGAAACGTACTGAAGCCCTGAGGGCCAGCAGAAAGAATGGAAACCTTAGGAGGTAGGGGGTTGGGGGGACCCTCAAAAATGTACTAGAGACCTGGAAGGTGAGAGACACTCAGGAATCAAAAAGAGGGACCTTCGATGAGGTGTCTTATACTGGGGAGAGGTAATTTATAGAGCCCACCTCCAGCAGAAAGTCAGGGCATCCAGTGAGGGATGGGTTGCCATCGTAAAGTCAAAACTCTGACCCAGAATTTATCCTGTTTGAAAGAACTTTAGGGATGGAAATGGAGAGGAACCTGAGGAAAAGAAGGCCCAGCCACAGACCCAAAGTAGGATCCAGCTCAAGGAGAAGCCCCAAGGCCTGACACTATTACAGAGGCTATGGAGTGCTCACAAAAGGGGGCCTATCATGACTGCCCTCAGAAAGACCCAACAAACAGCTGAACAAGTCAGATGCAGTTATTTACACCCAACCAATGGACAGAAGCAGCTGACCCCTGTGGTTGAATTAGGGAAAAGCTGGAAGAAGCTGACAAGGAGGGTGACCCTGTAGGAGGACCAGAAGGCTCCATTAATTTGGACCCCTGAGAAATCTCAAACACTGGACCACCAACCAGGCAGCACACACCAGCTCATAGGAAGCTCCCAACCCCAGAGGACTGCTGGGTCTGGGTTTAGTCAAAGAAGATGCACGTAATCCTCAAAAGACTGGAGGGGCCAGGAGAGTTTAGATGTCAGGTGGGGTTGGGGGGTGAGGGCATCCTCGTGAAAACTGGGGGTGAGAAGGAGGTATGGGATGTGGAACAGTCTGGGGGTGGACCGGGAGAGGAATAAAATCTGGAGTTTAAAATAAATAAATAAATAAATAAATAAATAAATAAATAATAAATCCCTCCAATGCTAGCAAGAAAACATAATGGATTTTTCAAGGTCCTGAAGTCCATTCCTGGGCTTCTAGTTCTGAAGTCACCCAGTGCTCTTCCTCCTGTAGCTTTAACAAGCCTTTTCTTTTTTGTTTTTTTGTTTTTTCGAGACAGGGTTTCTTGGTGTAGCCCTGGCTGTCCTGGAACTCACTCTGTAGACCAGGCTGGCCTCGAACTCAGAAATCTGCCTGCCTCTGCCTCCCAAGTGCTGGGATTAAAGGCGTGCGCCACCACTGCCTGGCAAAATGCCTTTTCAATGGGCATTTAATTCCATAATGACTGAAAGTAGAT
>JADRCD010162473.1:0-10692 GCA_019843815.1 Montemys delectorum
AGGCCCAGAAAGGATCTTCTGCGGAGTAGACTGACAGGGTGTATTTGAGGAGATAAAAGACTTCAACCTCCTATCTTATTTGACATTCACACAAATTATTTCTGGGAACTTTGGTGCATGGTTGAATATAGCAATGAAAGTACAAGAAATGGAAGGTTGGTAGAATGAAAAAGCATGTAACCTCTTAGAGGTTTCCCATGTCAATAATATTAATTCTTAATTAGCATAAAAATGCCAAAAGGATGTTAATGACAGAAGCATAGAACCAGGCTCTGTGTAATCAGATACTGTTCGGTATGTGATGTCTTTTTCTTCCTAAGCAGGAAGAAAAATAGGGAAATTACAAAGAAATAATTTTATTTTGTTTTATTTGTTAAATTATCTAACCTGAGCAAGATTATGAAGAGTTGGGTAGAATTCTCATTATTCACAGGGACTACCAAAAGTATAACAGCTTTCTCCAACAGTGTACACAGCAAGGCCATAGTCAAAGAATGGAAAAAAGGCTGTATGAGAATTGCCTGCAGGTTAGGAGTCTGCTGCTGGACTGAAATGGCTAATACTGGGGAGATTTCTTGTATTGTACAATCCTGTTAAATCTTAGTTAAAATTTCATTGCTATGAAGAGAAACCATGACCAAGGCAACTTCTGCAAGGAACTGGCTTACAGGTTCAGAGGTTGAGTCCATTATCATCAAGGCAGGAGCATAGCAGTGTCCAGCCAGGCATGATGCTGGAGGAGCTGAGAATTCTACATCTTGTTTCAAAAGCAAACAGGGAATGACTGGCCTCTAGAGAGCTAGAAGGAGAGTCTCAAAGCCCACCCTAGCAGTGACACAATTCCTACAACAAGGCCACACCTCCTAGTAGTGCCACTCCCTGGGCTAAGCATACTCAAAGCACTACAGCTACACTGAATAAGTCCTGTATATATTAGAACCAAAGGCAAGAGTTATCTCATTTAACTTTTAAACTCCAGCATTACTATGATTACATGTAATGTATACTGGTTGGAGTCAGGGGTAGGTATGAACTAAAGTATGTAGACACCATAGTGTCTGTGTGGTTGCTAGAGACCCAAGGACAACTTTACAAAGCCATGAAGTGCAGGATTAAACTCAGGTCAGCAGGCTCAACAGCAAGCCCTTTACCTACCTTTTATTTTATATCAGGTCAACCTTTTATTTTAAATCCTGAATGTTTTTCTTTAAAAACACGATTTGATCATGGAAATTATTCAATTGCTTAAATGATTTAGACTAAGCACCATGAAAGATAAGACCTGTTTAGCTTACCTGAGAATTTTATCCTTATGAACTAACACATTGCCTTACCAGACGTTTGTTTGGCAAATGAATGCCTAAACTATCCATCAAATGATTTAATTATGTGCAGCAAGCTTGTGAGCATGCCCTCTCCTTATGCTGCCTGCCTGATGGGTGACTGAATTGCTTACTATGTCAGTTGTGGCAAGCTAACAGGACTTTATGCAGTAAACTGTTAGTGCTCACTTCTTCTTTAGCAACAAACACTTTTACAGCATTCCTTCCCAAGATGGTATACAAAACAAAAATTAGTCTTCCATTTCTAGTGGTTCACTACAGGTCTAACTTCTAAAAGGGTCCCCCTCCCTCTCTCTCTCTCTCTCTCTCTCTGTGTGTGTGTGTGTGTGTGTGTGTGTGTGTGTGTGTGTGTGATCTCTAGAGTCAGTGAAATTTTATTATTTTCTATTAACCAAACTAGGCTAAGTTTTTAAATTCAGTTAGAAAAATAAGCTTCCTGTCTTAGGGTTAATCATGCTGTGGTGAGCTGGGCAGTGGTGGTACATATCTTTTTTTTATTATTATTATTATTAGATATTTTCTTTATTTACATGTAAATTTTCCTTCCCAGATTCCCTTCCAAAAAAACAAACAAATAAACAAAAACAACAAGAACAAACCCCTTTTGCCTCCCCCTTCCCCATGCCTGTCACCCCACCCTCTCCTACTTATTGGCCCTGGCATTCCCCTACACTGGGGCACAGAACCTTCACAAGGCCAAGGTCCTTTCCTCCTATTGATGATCAAATTTGCAATCCTCTACTATGCACCTGCTGCCAGTACATTCAATCCCACCCTGTATAGTCCTTGATTGGTGGTTGGGTCCCTGGGAGCTCTGAGGGTACTAGTTAGTAATTGTTGTTTGTCCTAAGGGACTGCAAACCCTTCAGCTCCATAGAATCTTTCTCTGACTCCTTCATTGGGGACAGTGTACTCAGTTCAATGAATGGTTGTGAGCCTCTACATCTGTATTAGTCAGGTATTGTCAGAGCCTCTTAGGAGATAGCTATATGCTTGTCCTTCCTTCAGTCTCTACTCCATAGTTAATCTCTGCCACTCCTTCTGTGGGTGTTTGATTCCCCTTTTTAAGAAGGAATGAAATGTCCACCTTTTGGTCTTCCTTCTTCTTAGGTTTCTTGTGGTTTGTACATATCTTTAATTCCAGAACTCAGGAGGCAGAAGCAGGAGTATCTTTGAGTTCAAACAAACCTGGTCCATAGAGTAAGTTCTAGGAGAGCCAGTGCTACCCAGAGAAATCCTACCTCCAAAAGGTATAACAATAACAACAACAGTAATAATCTGATGATGATGACCAAACATCATGACTAAAAGCAATTTGAAGAAAAACATATTAATTTGATTATATATCCTGAATGACAATCCACTGAGGAAAGCCAAGGCAGGAAGTCAAATCAAGAAGGAACCTGGAGGTAGGAGCTGATTGAGATCCTATGGAGTAGTTTTGCTTACTGGCTTGTTCCTCATGGCTTGCCAGGCCTGCTTTCTTATAGTACTCAGGAAGACCAGCATAAGGCACTCTACAACAGGCTTGCCACTCACACATCACTAGTTAAGAAAATATCCGAATGGCTTGCGTAGAGCCCTTTGGGGAGGCAGTTTCTCAATTGAGGTTCCCTCCCCTCAGCTGGATAAATCTTTTATCAAGCTGACAAAAACTAGCCAGCACACTTTCTGTTGACTTAAAAAAAAAAACTTAACCAAATTATACATTAAAATTTGTAGCTCCGGTAAATGTTATTTATACTCACAGTGTTATCCAGTGTACAGAACAAGGAGATAATAGATAGTAAAGGTTAGGATGCCGATCGGACATGCAATGATGTTAAAGGACATGGGTAAAGAGGATAACAGCAGAAAAGAGTCCTAACCCCCAGGGGGGTGTTTCTCCACCGATTTTGACCCAGCAGAACTTTCAGAAGAGTCTGGTGGATCCCTATATCAATAGGAAATGTGCCTTGATACTTTGCAACCACAAGATGTATAAACTGCAATCTGCAGATTTCTTCTAAGTCACATTTCTGCCAATTGCCCTGACACTTTGTACCAGAATCTCATCTCAAATTCAGTCATCTGCTACTTTTTTAAATTTCACATCCTTTATCTGTCTCCTCTCATGAAGGTCCACTGTTTTCAGGAGTTCATCCAAAGAACCGGGTAACGCACAACTACTTTTATTGATGGCCATTTGCTTAACACATTGTCTGGATAACTGGTGTCCCCGATTCATACTGACACTTCTACCAGAAAACAGAGTGCTCTCCCATGTGGCTCCTTGTGTTTAATTCACCAAAGCTGAACATCTAATGGCTGCAGCAAGAGTAATGACAGGAGGGGCTTCACTCACTGCAGCAGACAGTTTGAAAGATGAGACTCAATACCGCACAGCTGAGTGAATTACCAATTCCACAAGGATTCGAAGGGAAACAAAATTAAGGAGGAAACACATGAAGATGACTTCATGGGGACAAGAACTTTGATTAAAAACAAAATAACATTAGGAAAAGAGGAAATTTTGTTTAATCTCCTCTTCCTGCTCTCTTTCATTATGGAAACAAACAAAACCAGACTGTGAAGGAGGAGCAAGTTGGAGTTACTTGTCTGTCCAGAGTTCTTGCTGATGTTTTGCTTATCTACATGAAGTGATGATTGGCTAGAAAGGAAGCTTTGCTGCTCTGAAGGTGCAAAGCAAAGCCACTGGTGGGCTCTTTGTAGTCACTACAGGTAACAAAGGATGCCTGGCTTTACTGTTCAGTATTCCATGAACTAAGTCACCAGGAGAGCTACAAAAGGGCTGCAGGCTCAGTCACAGACGCCTTGTCATTTTCAGATGTGGCAGGTCTAAATCAGCTAACCAGGGAAGATTTTAGCTTTGAGTAGGAAGATGGCATTCCGGAAGCTATAAGTAAGGAGACAGCCAGGGTGTTGGGGTACCCTTTGTTTCTTTAATGGAAATGCAGCTGTGTAACTTATCATCAAAGCCTCTTTTTATTTACCTTAGCTTAAGTGATTATAGGCAAACCATATCATGGTCTTTTAAAGCTGAGAAGAGTAGAAGAGAGGCTGCAGTAATTCTACCATGAACACTTACGGTAAAATCCTCTTGATTCCTCGTTAAAGTTTGTCGTATGTGTGTGTGGTGACGGATTACAGGTCACACTTATATCTAACATTATTTTTGGTCCTCTTAAAAACACTGTGATTTAAGCAGAGACATCTGAAAAATTACAAGACTCATATGACTAAACCTGCAAGCCTTCTCTAAGCTCCAGAGTGATTTAATTCATAAATACAGCTCTCTGCAGTGTTTTCCTTTGCTGGTCCTCATGGAAATAATTGAACGCTGGAAAAGTACTCTGCCTGCAAATTTATATTCAAATTTATATTAAGATATTTTATTAGCAGAGTATACCATAGTGCATATATTAAACAGTCTGTTCGTGCACTGTCACATAGAAAATTTTTAGGTGTAATCAGGACCAAAAACCATAACATTGTTTATCAGTGTGCCTGCGTGTGAAGCCTACAGATACAGTCATCTGCATTATGACTATCCACAGGACAATCAAACTTGCTGAAAACTAACTGCATGACCCCATCCACAAAAAACATACATCAATATAAAGCATGGTGTTTTCCAGGTTTTTTGGTTGTCGTGGCATTCATCTGGTTTGGGCGGCATGTGCATGCTTTCCTTCCCCGGTGTAAGCATGACAATTGCCTTTTTCTTTTGGCTTATGGTGGAGGGGTCAGAAGCCAGGACCCTGGGAGTCTACTCTTCATCAGGATTTGCTGGTAGTTTGCCTTGAAAAATGTGGCCAATCTCTCTGATGGTGCCATGTGAGAGCAATCTGCCAGGTTCTTTTCAATTCCCAGCAGTCCATTATTCTCCAAGTGCCTATTGACACTGTCCTGCAGCATCATTGCAAAGGTATATATGTCCTCACAGCTTGTGACCGTCTCCGTATCAGCACATCAAACTACCTATGCTCAGGTATCCTGTTGCCAGCTCTTCTTATCTGCAGAAATACAGTGTCGCAATCTGTGCCACTGGGCTGGCTGCACTCCAAGACATTGTTGCTGATGACGGTCCTGACTTGCCATTTTACACTAAGCATAACTCACAGCGCATAGGAAGAACCAGAAGGTGTTCCTCATCCATCTCTGTCTCACAACTGTGGATGAGGGCACACATTACTATCCTATAAATCTAAACCTCCTTTTATGTCAAAAGCACAGTGCTGTCTTACAATTTTAAACTACTAAGAAAGAAAAAAATTACTTTTTAATCTTTTTGTGTTTCGGGTCAACCATGAGCAAAATACTACCTATACTGCATTAGCTATCAATTTTTGTTATTATTACTATTCTTATTACTTTATATATTTCAAAGCATAGATATGAAATTAGCAAAGCATTTTCTGTAAAGTTCTTCTACACTAACAGTGTCTAAAACAGAGATGCCACCTTGTGATTCACTGGCTGAATTGCTGGTGAAAGCTAAGATTCTGAAAGCTAAGCTAACAACACTTGCACATCTTAGCCTGTAACATCTGAAAATAGTTAAAAGTGAGATAGTAAATATCTGCTTAAACAGTTTACTTCTTCTCTTTTCCTTTTGAAGTAAATGTGAGGCAATAATTGAGTCACCTATAAGGTGACCTTGTAGAGTCTTATTTTAAAAGTCCATAGTAGCCACTTGACTATGATTTTCAGCATTGAAGTCCTCATTTGGGAAGTTCCTTGTCAATTGCAACTGGCAAGTAGTGTCTTTGGTCTTCCACAGAAGTGACCTTATAAAAAACAGAATTCTTTCAATTAGCAGGCGCTTAAGCAGCCAGCCCTGATGGTCTAATATAGCTTGGGGAGTGGAGCACGGGAGTCCAGTTCAACTCTCACACTGACTATAAGCTTACTTTCAATTTTCACAAAGAAAGTGCTGTGCTCCAGTATTTCAGCTAAGGTTTCTATCTGAGTACTGTGCCAAATATCTTAATATTCATTGTCTTACCTAATCCTGAGATGAGGAGTCCTGGGCTCTGAGCACTCTACCATTAGATGCTTTTCTCTGCCAAATGATTGTATGGAACTATCTGTCAGTTATCCAGCTAGTAAATGATATGGGTGACAAAGAGCCTTGAAGATCCTGGGATTCCTCTGATCTACTCACCACACTACGCTTCTGCTTCATAGCAGATTTCTTTGTACACTTGTGGCACTGACCCCTTCTCTATGGAAAAGCACATCATAATCCTCAGTGGGCACCTGAAATCACACTAGTATTGCATGCTCAATGGGCATTTTTCCTATGTGCCGCACAGTGTTGCCACCTACTGGAGAATTAATTTCCAGGTTGTAAGCTTGAGTGTCTCTGACTCTTGCATTCACTCATGACTATTATACAATCAGAGTCACCTGCATACCTCTTGACCCCAGAAGAAAGGTATAACTCTCAATCTTACTATGTTTGCTCTTTTACAATTAGTTGACTTTCTCTTATTACGCATAAAGCATTAATTTATTAGTTCTACTATCATTGGACACCTTTAAAATTATTTCTAATCTTCACTTGAAAATAACTCAATGGAATAAAATGTTCCAGAATATTTCAATAGTAAAATCCAGAATATGAGATGCAAGAAGTGGGAGGAAAGACATTTGACATCTACTAGAGGTCAAGCTTGTTGTTGGACATAGTTAACCAGAAATAATCCCTTATGGCTAAAAACCAGACCTAGTTTAATTCCTTCACAAAAACTATGCTAAATGGACAAATATATTTTGTTGTGATTTAAAATATAAAAAGCCAACCATGTAATCTGGACTCTCTTTTCTATGTAATTATAGTCATTTTCTAAAGTGTCTGGTATAAAAACATACAGCCACAACTGTAGTTTTCAGTAATTTCTCACGAAAACATCTCTGAGATCAACATCTATTATACTGCTCTTTGTACTCGACAACCCAAAACTACTTAAATTCTCTGCTGTTGAGCTGAGTATTGATCACAGCTGAGATGAGTGTCTGTAGTGCTCCAAGTTCACTCATAATGTCATCCCAAGTACTATCCCTGGGACCTGTTTGCTGCCCAAGGAACAATGAAAGCAGAGGGCATTTGTCTGATGCAGCTTTGATATCAATGGACTGCACAAAGCAATGGGTCACTATTGATGAGGCATGCAAAACAGGAAGAGCAAGATTTAACAAGAAAAAGAAACCCTGGACAATTCACAGCTTTAAAATGGCTTCCTTCTACCTTCTTTAAGATACGTCTATAGATTCCAAGAAACATCAGAAGCTTCATAGACTACAAAGCAAACCCTCTATGTCCCTTATCTGCAACTTCAAAAGTCAATAATTACTTTTAAGAAATTACTCTCTTCAGGAATTCTTGCTTGGGTATTGCAGTATGAGAAAGTCAAACTTTCTTTGGAGCAAATACATTACTCAGGTTAAGAACAGATAAACACTGCAGGATTTTGCTTTTTTCTCACCAGCTCCATTCTCTGCCTTTGTCATTCCCTGTATTGCTCCTGAAGCAATGCTTTCCCTTTTCTCTGCTGGCATTATGCATTCTTTCTATAACCACCTTCTTTCTAAAGGAACAGATAAGCACCATGGAAAACAACTTGCTTTTCTGTTATGAAAAGTTAGGTTCTTATCAGGTGAAGTCATAATGTGGGAGCATGTTTACCTGGTAATAAGATCTCATACAATATCCTTTACTATATTGGTTTTATTACAAAGTGAATCTTTGCTGGCAGACTCAGGAGTACAGAGAAGGCCCCCTATAAAGGCCTTTGAAAAGGCATGCTGAAATTTCTCTAGCTAAAACATGCTGGGAGATCTGGATGTTGATGTGTTTTGTAGGGCTGTATATCAGAGAGCTCTTACAAAAAAAGAATTGCAGAAAGTTACATGAGAAAATCCAAGATGGTTTTCCAATGTTAGGCAGAAACCTTTCCAGAGTAAGCTGAAATGTGAACATCTCAGAAAGGCAGGAGATGGTCATGCTATTTAAGCTAATTGTTGTTCATCATTATTTTATTGTACTTTTTCTTCTATTACACTACCAGATAGAATTAATTATTGCTTGGGTTCTTTTCTTTTTTGTCTTTATCAATTGTTTATACATTCTAAAAAGACCTATGTCTTGTATTCTTAGCCTCTAGTTCAATATAGAGTCTATAACTTTGCTAATAAAACAGCTACTAGCTGTTTGGGACTATTCAGTGCATGAAATGTGGTGAGTCCAAACTGACACAGGCTCAGCGCCGCTGACTCTTCAAAGACGTTCACAAAGCCTTACTTACTTATTACTTAGTAAGTGATTCATATGGAAATGATAGTATTTTTATTTACTTGATTAAAACATTATTAAATTTACTGTACCTATTTCTTATATTTCATGGAAATGTGGCTGCTGGGAGATTTGGGATGTCATAACACTCAAAACACACTTTTCTTAAACATCACCTGTTGCCGGGCAGTGGTGGTGCATGCCTTAATCCCAGCGCTTGGGAGGCAGAGGCAGGCGGATTTCTGAGTTAGAGGCCAGCCTGGTCTACAGAGTGAGTTCCAGGACAGCCAGGGCTACACAGAGAAACCCTGTCTCAAACAAACAAACAAACAAGCAAAAAAGAAAACATCACCTATATGAAGAGTTAAATATGAATGAATGGCACATACACATAGAGATAATACTATCAAATTAATGATATCTAATGTTTCATACTGAAGAACAATTAATCAACAATTGTAATAAGCTTCATCAAGTACTCACTTCTTTCACTTTTTCAGAATATCCTACGACTGCAATGTGCTTTTACTCTTTGTTTTCCTAGATTCCCATTTGGGGATTAATACTGAGTTGTTTACCCGTAGAAATGGTACCGAACATGTTGTGATGGAAGTTTGATCAAGGTTTACACTGTTTGCTCTCTAGCACTTCAGCCATTTTGAGAACTTGCCCATTTTACTGGGTTATTTATGGAGAGGATATGTAGGGCCAAATCCAGCTGGTGCCATGTAACACCCTCAGCTTATCCCTATCTAGAGGACCAAACACCCTGAGACCACTGGCAGCAGATCCCTGAGTAGGATGGGTGTTCATTAACATAGCTGCAGATGTTGTCCTGTCGGTTAGCCACACTTACCCAAAAGGGCTCCTTGCCATGACATGGGATCTTCTGAGCTGAGCTTTGCTTAATGAACAATTAACACTCTAGCTCACATTCATTCTTAACTTCTCAGTCTTGTTTCTTAGATAAATACTTTTACAAATATGAGAACAAAGAAAGATACTCTAAAAGGATGTGGGCAAATTCCAGTCCCTCAAAGTGTTACTCATTGATTATTAAGTGGGAACTTAGGACAAACACCAGATGGGATGCTAAAATGTAAATGAGCCTGATCTATAGAGCAAGACTTATTTTCTCAAGCACATGTTAATTCGTTAAAAGGTCTCCTTTACAAGTGTTCCTAGATTCCTATTGTTGGAGAGGATTTAGATAACCAGCTTTATCTTGCTATGCTACATACTGAAGAGAGGGCTGAGTGAATTTGCTTAGTGGGACCATCACTTTCTTTGTAACCAAAACACTGTTGTGAATAAGGTCTGTGTACTGTCTAATTGTTTCTTTGGACTTTGGTGGTGCTCTATAAGGGTAGAGAGCATGAAAAATGGGATTATGGTTAGAGACCTAAGAGGAGAAAAGTGTAATTGTGCTCTTTCATAGAAGACAGGGAATAGGGAAGGGGTTTGCGACAGTTTGAAATGAAAGAACTCCAAAAAAAAAAGGAGGTTTTAATGCCATGGACAGAAATGGGAAAGAGGTTGGAACAAATATCTCTGAAGGTTGTGTTTGAATTTTCTTTACTTTGGAAAACCATACATTTGAAAAATTATTTAACATATTTATTTTTTAAAAACATACCAACATTCTGAAACTGATGTTATATATGTATGCATATAAATGTATCTGTGTACATGTTTATATGACTATTGGTATATATGTGTCTAAGTATGAATGTGTATATATGAACTTCAGAACTGACTTAAAACAATTTAATGTCAACAAAAAAGTAGCTTGCAAATTATAAACAAATATATATTGGCTGAATAGACTACTGACAATGAAATGAATTTTATGAATGACTATGAGTTCCCCTATTTGTGGATATGAAGCCTCTTCAAAAATAAGATTGAGCCTGAGAATTGGGCAACTTTTCAAGTACAGCTATGGGTCCCTTATCTGCAAGCACTTACTTCTGTAATTCTGTGCCTCATGATTAGGTGAAGCTTCCCAACTGCAAAAAAAAAAAAAAAAAAAAAAAAAAAAAAAAAAAAAAA
>JADRCD010162474.1:0-12326 GCA_019843815.1 Montemys delectorum
TTTTCAATACAGGGTTTCTCTGTGTAGCTCTGTAGTTCTGGCTGTCCTGGAACTCACACTGTAGACCAGGCTGGCCTCAGCTCAGAAATCTGCCTGTCTCTGCCTCCCAAGTGCTAGGATTAAAGGCATGTGTCACCACCGCCCGGCTTGATTTCTATTTCTTAAAATGGGAATGGTAACCACATTTTCTTCAATCTGACCAAATGAGAAGCTTCATACACAGTAAGAGGAGACCAGTCAATGCTTTTGTGGTATAAAAAAGAGAAGGTTAAGACAAAAGTAGAGGCATGCCAGCTATGAAACTGAGTCAGTCCTGGTCATCTGAGAGGTGATGCCAAAATTGTGCTAATGTGCAACAATTTTAGTAGGGAAATTTGTTTATGAGAAATGCTTAGAGCTTTCTGGAGAGATATAGATGGGCCTCCACAATGGTGCTAGGCATTGACATCTGGTCTGGAAGTATGGGCATGGAAGGAATATTAGTATCAAATATGGCAGTC
Source organism: Montemys delectorum (assembly GCA_019843815.1). Taxonomy (NCBI): domain Eukaryota; kingdom Metazoa; phylum Chordata; class Mammalia; order Rodentia; family Muridae; genus Montemys; species Montemys delectorum. The sequence goes on from JADRCD010162474.1 coordinate 501, forward strand.
AAATGAGTTAGTCTCCGAGAAAGGGACCTACCTTCCTGTCTCTGTCACCTTTAGTTATAAGCTCTGAGGAGTTATCTGTAGTGTGGCCTCAGAATCTTGAGCTCAAAGACTTTGGTCATCTAAGAGGGGATCTTGGTTAGCTACCTTCTTTTTTGAAATCTGCAAAAAAATTCCTTTTTGTTGTTTTTACACAGCAGATTTGATTATTAAATATCTTGATTTTTTTTCTGTGAACTACATTGTGGGCAATACAAAGAGAGTCAGAGTACACGATACCTAGGAATAATTAACTCAATATGAGGGTGACTTTTAACTTGTGCCACATGTGGCATGGAGGGAATGGGTCTGTGGAAACTTGGAAAATGGACTGGAAGTGGGATTGGCTTTGAAAGTTAGACAAGTCTTCATGGAAGAGAGCCTGGAAAAGAGCTAAACAGAAGGTAAAAGCAGTCTGAACTTAAGTTACAGAGCACTTTGACTATGAAACTAACTTTTGTTTTATAGAGAGCCTCTGAAGGGTTTTAAGATGATCAACCACACAGGTCTTTGTAGGAAGAAAGCTCTTTGTAGAAAACAGAATACATTGGGAAAATGATATTACAATTCAAATTAAGATTTCTCTGAGATTCCTTTTCACTCCAGTCACACTATCATCAAAAGACCAGGGACAATAAATGATATTGAGGATGTATAGAGAAAAGAGCCTCCCACATTCATTTCTTGGGGGTGGGGTAGGGTGGGAGTTATTAGGGAAATCAGTATGGTGGTCCTTAAAACAATGAAAAACGGAGTTATCATATGACCTAACTGTGCCACTGGGCACATACTCCAGACACCATATCTACCAGAGACATACCGGCACATCAATGATTATTGTTGCCATATTCCCAATAGCAAGGAAATGGGAGCAGTTTAGGTATTCCTAAACAAATGGATACATGGATAATTAAAATGTGGTCCATACATGCAATGGAAAGTTGTTCATGAATAAAGAAAGTTGAAAGTCCCAGGGAAACTTGTCTTTCTGGAAAAAAAATATTAATCATGGTATATGAGATCCCCAAAGGACAAATATTGCATGTTCTCTTATATTCAGATGCTACTTTTTCATGATTTATGTGTGTGTGTGTGTGAGAGAGAGAGAGAGAGAGAGAGAGAGAGAGAGAGAGAGAGAGAGAGAGAGAGAGAGACAGGGAAAGAGAGAGAAAGACAGAGATAGAGAGACAGAGAGATAGACAGAGAGACAGAGAGATAGACAGAGAGACAGAGAGAATGTAAAAGGATATAGGTAGGACAGGATAATGATTATGCAACAAAGAAAATCAACAAAAATTAATTCTATTTCAAAGTATCATATTGCATGTCACACTTCATACTGTAATTAAAAATATAAATAATTAAATACATGGGAGAAAGGGCTAATAAGCAAAATTAAAATGGTCCAGATGAAAAACAATTAGGTGTTGTTTAAAGGTAAAACAGTTGTGGAAGAACATAATTTCCAAACTAGACTTTGAAGAGAGAGACCTCAAGCTTTTTGCTTGAAGGTCTAAGATGATATTGACTGAAGAAACATACAAAACTAGAGGTGACCTTCATACAAGGCCAATTCTACATTGACGTATCCAATTTCCAATACGTCTTCAATTTTCATATGGGATGCTAGAGAATAAGAACTGAGTTTCTAGACTCAGGATTCGGTTATGATCAAGGTATCTATATCCCAGTAGATCTGTTCTTTTTAGGGTATTGAATGTGAAGAGAAAATGATTATAATAGATCCTTTGGGAGTTCAAAATTATCCCAAATTAAAAATAATTGAGTTAGAGGGATAAAGTGTCCAGAAGGTAAAGAGGTCCAGTCTCTCTCTCTGTCTCTGTCTTTCTGTCTCTCTCTGTCTGTCTGTCTCTCTCTCTCTCTTTCTCTCTGAAAGCTGATAGAGACGGATTAATGGGCGTCTTATGTGTTACTTCATAGTTCTTGCATGTCTAAGTCAAAACAAGAGTTGTAGATGGCACTGGTTATCATTTAATGCTAGGCTAATTTTCTTCAGTGCAATGGTAATATTAGGAATGGAAAAAAAATTATACAAAATTTATTCTTTTCAAAATTGTATGATTTGGTAAGGATGTCCTTAGAATATTTGACATCCTAACAAATGATTTAACACTTAAATTATTTCTCAAAAATAACCTCAAAAAATTGTGGCCCAAATATCTACATTCATTCAGGTTTTGGTTTGCAAATATGCCCATTGCTAAGCATCCACAAGAATATATTTGTAGGCAATTGTACAGGCCATTTAAGATTTAAGAACACAAGTACTTGTTGAGACCTACTGGGTGAATTATATTCTATTGTATTTTCTATGTTATTAATAAGGAAAGGGACCTGAAAAGGTGATTGTATTAGGCTCCACAGCTTCTAAATGATAAAGCAAGATATAAAGTTATTTGTGGCAAAATATAAAAGTAGATTAATAAATAAACAATTGTGGGGCGGTGAGCTGTGCACAAGCACGGGCTTTGAATCCTGGAGACCCAGCAGGTGACTTCTGCCAGCAAGGGTAGGCAGGTGTTTGGCCACGCCCCTTAGGCCCCAGGCTCCTGTCACAGTTAACAGCCCCCCTCAGACAGTTAGTTGTATGGCCATCAGTCAAGTAGGAGCAGCACCAAGCCCTTCCACATGCAAATAAGGTTTTCCCAAGCTCTCAGACCAAGCCAATGACAAGTACCTGTTGTTAGACCCTTACCCACCCCAAAACTGTATATAAGAATCCTATCCAGAAGGGTTAAAGGTGTGCAAGAACTACTCCATTATCTGAGAGCATCCTACTGGCTAGCTCCGTAGGGAGGTAGGGCCTTACTCATTTAAATCTGTAAAATGTAGATAATATAATCTATCACATGAGTTGTTGTTCTATGTCCCTGGCACACAGCATTTCTTTAAAATCATGCTATGTAATACTAATACTCCTAATAATAAATAATTCAATTATATTATTGAACTTTAGTTACTTTTTTAGAACTTTAGTTAGTTTACTGGGATTTGCTGTTTTCTACACATTCTAAGAAAACATACTTAGAGGTGAATCAAGGATTGTAGAAGTTATTTAATTTTTGTTCTATTTTGTTATAAATTAAAAATAGTTGTAGCCCCTTCTCCCCATGTTTTTGGGAATAAGATACATAAAGAGTTTCGGCCTATGTAAAAATTCAATTAAATAATTTAAAAAAGCATTTCATTATATGTTACAGTTAATCTACCTAAGGTTTCTTACTTTGTTTTTATTTTAAATAATTTTTCTGAATTACCCATTTTCTTAGTAAATACAAACATAAAAATGTGAAATCCAAGTGTGAAATTCCTATACAATTATCCATTTATACTTGAATATTTAAATAACAATTTGAAGAATAGTACTAACAGCCAGAGAATTTGGAGTTTAGAGCTTGAACTAAGGTATGAGGATGCCTACTTCCCAGTTTGCTTGATGTTGGAAGCTACGAGAGTAGATGGTATTAAATACATTTTAACCAGTTCATTTGTGTTGTGAAAAATAGAAGGATTAAAGTTTTACACACTCAATGATAAAAGACGTTGCATCACAAGTAGTCTCACAGTTATACAATTCTGAGTAAGTGGCCACGCCCAAAGTTGGCTTCAAGTGGAAGAAAATAATCATTTAAACTTAAATTTTTAAAATTTCAGGATACTGTGAAATACTGATCCCATTTCTTAAAGTTACTCTATAATGTTGGCTCTTCAGAAAGATTATCTTTATTCTAAGGTATGAATTCTTTGCCATTAAAACTAACAAGGAAAAAGGTTGTGTTCTCAAGGTGAGCTATAGAGAATCCAGCTTTCATACGCTCTCCTTATCCCTACCCTGTTTTAGAATATCTACTCCTTTCAGTTTCAGACATTTGAAGTAAAACTCAGATGTGCCATCACTTTTGTATCTGCATCCCTGGATCTTCAGAAATATCAACCCTTCCATGAACTAATATGACATCATTTTAAGATCCCACTTGAACCTTAGAGAGAAATTGGGAACTAGGCTGTCAGCTGTGAGTTGCTTTGAGAGAATCTGAGGTGTCTTTTAGAGACAGATAGGGAGCTGGTTCTATTTGGTTCACCAGTGAGACATACCTTTTGGATGGTGATAGGATGGATTGTTTCTCTTTTGTTTTTATCTGAGGTTGAGGGCATGTTGAAATTAATGGGGCATACAAAGTTGGTAATAGGAGGAATTGGGCAGGCAGGCAGGTCAGAGAATAAAACTCATCAGGCTGAGGCTCAGAAGCAGCTTTTGTGATCATCCATGATGAGATAGTTTGCAAAGTGGGTACAGGAACTAATGAGTTAGAAGGATGGCTTTCAGAGGGCCGAGACAGGAGGATTATGAAATTGAATCTACCTTGGGCTATGCAGCAAGCTCACAGCAAGCAGGGTGATATAATGAGATTTTGTTTCTAAATAAATAAATCAGAAAAAGCAAACAAAAAACAATAACAATATGCTTTAAAAAATGAGGATGGGATATATTTGACTGGGGAAACAGGCTGCTCAATTGCATCAGGGTAAAGCTAGGAAGTCACTGGACCATAACAAGGCAGGGAACTGGAGTAACTGGAAAACTGTAGGACATTCAATATAGTTGGGATAAAAACTTATGAATTGTGAATGTAGCACCTAGCTCAACTGTACTTGAGCTATAGTACTGGAAATCTGAGCTTGGGGCTACTCTGACTGTAAATGGAAGGTGAGAACTACAGAAGTTATAATTGAGATGTCAAACTCGTTAGTGCTATACATTTTTTTTAAGATTAAAAAAATGAAGGAATGGTTTTAGCGAGCACACACACGCGCGTGTGTGTGTGTGTGTGTGTGTGTGTGTGTGTGTGTGTGTGTGTGTATGCTTGGCTGGCGGGGAGCCACTTAGCTATTTGTCAAGGTATTCCATTGCATTTTTGTGTCCATGGAGATTAAACCTGAAACTGAACCCAGTTAGTCTATGCCTTTCTGCTCTAAAGGTATTCTCAGGCTCCATCTTGTCCAACCTCAGTTAAGTTCTGCTCAGGAGTCCTCCCTAATGATGCATATTGAGGAGCTGTGTCCTCATTATTTTGAAACCAACTGCTTCTGAGTAATTCCTCAGCTCTGTTCTACTAGTGGACTCAGTAGGCTCTTGCATATCACTAAGGGGAAATGTGTTTAAGTCCAGCTTGGGTCGGATTAGTTGATGTGGGGTCCCTCTGATCCCCTGCCAGATGTCTATTCCCAGCTGGCAAAGATGCCCGCCTTCTTTTCAGTGCTTGCTGCAAATGCAGAACTTCCTGCCAGCAGGAGCTGGTTCCTTCAGCAATGAGGGCAGCATGCCCTCAATCAGCATTTAGAGTCTTGTGTGAAGACATTCATGGATGAAACTCCCCACTGCTTTTCCTCTGCCTTCTGTTTTTGGAGTTTCCCAGACATATCCTGAACTGTTAGGGTTTTGTGTGTGGCCACTGTAGGGCATGGGTGGGATGATTGCTGACACAAATCAGAGAGACCACTGAGCATAGATCCTGAATGTTTATAGACCTTGTTCCCATAGATTGTTCAAGTGTCAAGAAGGGGCTTATGGTACTTGGCATGTGGCCCGGAAGATTGAATTAGAAAAAGGCCTATGGGGCGGGTGTTTTCCCTCCTGGAAAAGCACACAGTGCCATCCTAGGGAGTGCGAGCCAGACAGCCTGAGTGAGTTCTAATCACAGCCACCACATTGGTTAGGGTAAAGGACGGAGTCTCATGGTTAAAGTAGGTTAATTACACGTTCTCTATGCATTTCACATTTCTTGTTTTTAATGTAAGAATAACGACAGTAACTTTTTCATAGGGTTCTTGTGCAAATTAAAAACGCTCAAAACAATGTCTGGCACTTGGTAAACATACATTTTCCTTCTTCCCTCCTTTTCTTCCTTATCCCCCGTCCCCCCACCCTTTATCTTTCTTTCCTTCTTCTGTAACCCAAGTCTTTACATTTGAGCCCTCTACTGCTGAGCTTTATCACCACTCCTATGTAATTCATTAGTAAGTAAACTAGTTGCATATCATCTAGTCTCAGTAAAATGAAAATACTTATTTTTAGAGGTACTTAAGAGTCCCGTTTGAATTTCCAAACACCAGTGGTTCACCATGATATAAATACTGTACTAATCGCAGTAAACAAATATGTAGTTTTTCCATTGTAGACATAGTTCCAAGCTGGTTTACTTTGCTCCTTTGCTCCCCACAGCAACCTTGACTGAGTATATACGTGCCATGATAACCATCACTCATCCGTACTGACCTTAGGAAGCGAAGTGGTGCTATATAATTTGACCAAGGTCCCATAGCCAGGAGTAGGACTAGAGTTTGAACTCGGAGAATTGTTTCTATGCCTGTGTTCTCATTTATAACAAACATGACCTCTCGTGATACTGTCCTTAATTCATCACTGTGTTATTATGGGAAAATAATCATTGTTATGCTTATTGCATAGAGGATTGAACTAAAATTCCAGAGAAGTTACACAGATTGCCTGCGGCATCACTGCAGAAGAACCAGTAGATAGTTTCATTTAAACCAATTTTCTAAAAATGTGAAATAAAATGAAGATAAATTGGGGCAATCTGATATCTGAATATAGTGAAGGTGGATGTGGGCAGGGAGAGAGACAACACATTTATTATGAAGGATATTATGGGATACTCAAGATATAGAGTAGGTGGGGATGCTCATGGATTTTTCCAAAGATGTATGTTTATAAAGCCTTATCAAGAAATATTCTGTTTTTAGATAGTCTTGCTGTAGCACTAATTCTGTCTTCTAGGGAAGTACATTTCCTCAAAGAAGACTTAAAAAAGCAACAGAGATATGTTTGAAGTTAGAATCAGTGAAAAAATTCTGACTGCAAAATTGTATAACAACTTCTAAGTAAAAATATTCAGCCATATGGACAAGTATCTAGAAGGGGATACAAAGCACGGAGCTACTTGCTTTGTTAGCAGACAACCATATGAATTACAAAGCTATTTCCTTTTAATGATGCTGATATCTGAAAATTAAAGGACATAACTATTAAAATCAACCCATGTGTTAATTGGCTTATGATCAAGATCATGGGCCTAGTGTACTTGTATGACCTCTAATTAATCTGCTGTTTAACTATAGTGTGCTTTGTCAATAGTTCATACATGGCCAGGTGAGACATGCACTTCCTTGACATTACATTCCTATGTGCCTCTTCTACTTAAATCATGATTTTTCTTTTTGCTCATCTGCATACTGGTCACTATAGAGTCTTCCATTTTTGGCCTATACCTGTTAGTGTTCATCTTTTTCTTGAGTCTTCCTTGTGAATTAAACCCCAAAGAGTGCCTTTACCTTCAAGAATAAAAGAATGTCACAAAATATTTGGTTAGTAGAATTGTTAAGACACGAAAAAGGCTAGTGTTTCAGTGAGTTTAGTGTAAGTTACCTCTTTATGTAATTTTCATTTATTCTTGGAATTAAACAGCAACACTGACACATTAGTTGCAATACAGTATAGATCTGTATAAACAAAGGCTCACTTCTGTCGTTCTTGGTAGATCACCTTTAGATGTCCTAGAAGGATTTAACGTGCACTTATGTGGAATTATCTTCAAGTTTATATTTTAATAAATCATAATACCTTGTTTTATGATACTTAAAAATAGTTCATAATCCCAGGGCTTTAGGGGCAAGATTTTAAAAAAGAGGCAGTTAAGATCCATGAGTTTATATGTGTTCTGCAAGCCTGTTGGTACAATATTATTATAAAACCCAAGCAACCCAACCAAATAATTTCTGTTTATTTTAGATTCTGATTTTATTTGATATAAATGAGTGATTTCAGAATGATGGATGTTAAGGGTTTTGTTTTTATCACCAGACTTGATAAGTACTCATTCATGTTCAAGAGTACTGTGTGTCCTTGTTCACTGCTCAGTGTACAGAAAGCCTTAGACCATCTGCCATTTTAGTCTTAGCTTCTTCTTTCAACAAAATGCCTGTAAAACCTGTTTGATTTTCCAATCACTTATCCACTGTGAAGAGTCTGTCTCAAAGATGGAAACCAGAGATGACTCTCACTTCTCCAATGAGGGAACCTACATTATGGTGTCAATCGACCAGCACTTCACTTCTCTGAGATGTAATGAAAGTCATTCTTTGTGTTTTACTTTAATGGGAAAATAAATGGTCCAAAGATTGAAAAATAAATGGCATTGAAAGAAAAAGCCAAGACAATTTAAAAGAAAGAAGGAAGGAGGAAGGGAAAGGGCAGCTGTTGGGAATGTCCAATTGCAGTACTTTGTGACATTCATCAATATCTTGGAGTCAATTCTATGGTCAAATAAAAACAAACTTCATTATATTAGTGAAGATCTTTTATTAAATGTCTCTATTTTGATTTCATAAATATATTCTATCTGGAGGAGGGTGAACTAACTCTACCCCTAGAACACACACCAATGACAGTTTATCCTAACAAATATTCAATATTTGTTCTCAAGTCAGAAGAAATTGTCTCACAGTTAACATTGATTGACTTATTTTCTATATTTTTACAAACTTGAGGTTTTTCTAAATCTAAGCCTTTGAGAATCCAGTGAAAAGGAAACTGTATTAATGGATGTTTGAGACTGTCTGAACTACATGATGAAAGTTAATCTCTGAAGGAATTTCAAAGGAATAGTAGAAAAGAATGTTAATTTCCATGTGAATATATTCAGAGGTCTCAGCTTTTCAGATTTTCAAGGTGTAAGAATTAATTATCAGTTTGCAAAAGCAAAGATTATTCATGGTAAGAGCTATAGCAACCACAATCCCCTAGGGGTAAAATTCATGAAATTAATATTGAGTTGATTAAAGTTGAATAAAAAACAATGAGGGTTTTTGGTATATTGCAAATCTTTAGATATCTGATGTTGCTTTTTGTCAGAATTGTGAGCTGTATTTACGCTCACCATGTACATCTGACCTTAGAAGAGAGGGTGTGAAATGTTCTGGTTCCTAATAAAAATGCATCAGAGTAGAGGGTTTATTTCAGCACCCAATGTTACATTTAAGGAATTACTCAGGTTGTAATCGAACAATATTCCTGCTGTTGTTCTTGATTTTCATGAATATATTTCTGTGAATTCATTACAGTGATACTTATATAGTTTACTCCAAAGTAATCAGATAAAAATTTAACAATACATTTTCTGCTTTTCTTATTGATTTGCATCACCAAAATTATTCTTGGTTTAAAAATATATTCTGGCACCTGTGAAGAAATGAGCAACCTTCTAGCACTTTTTATTTACATATAGCCTGAAAACACTTGGCTGTGTTGGCTAGTGAAGCTGCTATGTAAATTCTTAGCAGAGAGTAAGAGAACACACAAAAGTCCACAAGCAATATTTGAGCTAACTACAAAAATGATGAGTTAAGACCAATGGTAAGGGAGACAGTAATAGGAATAAATAACTTTGTAAATGGATACATACAAAGTTTTAAGTGCGATTATTATATTTTAATACTTATGCTTGTTCATGTTTGTTTTGTTCAGATCATTTAATAAGTCTAAAGTTTTTCTTTCATCTTAAATATAATTGAGCATATATATCTTGTGTCTTTTATGCTAGGTTGAGTCTAGAAAGGGCCTCTTTAAAAGATACAAAAGCATTTTTCCTGTATCATTTGTCTGCTTCAGTTAAAAAGAACTGATGGAGTTATGTGTTTCTGTGGAATACATTCAATGGAAGTGTGGTTTTCTGACATGCTGTCAACTTGCAGTGTATTTCCTGATGAATCATTCCACTTGGCTGAGCCTCAGTGTAGTCAAAGGCGGACGGGATGAAGAAATGAATACACATTCCTAGAGAACAAAGTGAAAATTTGCCTTCCCATCCTCTCTGGCAATTGTAATACAGAAAGACGAGCATTATATAATCTCCAAATAACATTTCCCTCTGTTCAGCACAAATGTGAAGCAGGCAGAAGGTCTCACTCTTCCCAAGCAAGGTGTCTCTCAACCCACCATCTAAACTTCAAGGGGCCAGTGTTCTTCAGTTTCAAATGAAAGTTTGAGGAAGATTGCTCAGAATAGAAGATATTTGAGAAAAGACCAGGTGCATAAAAAAATAGGACGTAAGACATTCAGAAACAATCATGCTTGTAATAATGCGGTGTGATTACTGAGCTAAGCAAGCAAATTTGATTAAGTGCATAATGCTGTTTTTACTGCCACCTGAATTCTTTTGAACTTAGTGATATAGTCATATCAAGTATGGATACATTCTTCAGAATTTTCATCACCCTTAAATGTAGGCTCTTCTAGGGCATTGTTATGGTTACTTTTGTTGGGAACTTGAAACAAACTTGAGTTCCCTTATAAGATGGGACCTCAGTTAGATTGGGCTGTAGACATGACTGTGGGACATCTTTCTTTCCTTCTAATTCATATGCGAGGTCTCAGTCTACTCTATGTGATAACACTCTTAGGTAGATGGGTCTGGCCTGTGTGTAAGAAAGCAAGCTATGTGTCAGGCAGGGAAAACGTCAGTACATAGCATCCCTTCATGCTTCTAGATTCCTGCCTTGAGTTAATGGCTGACTTTTATTCATAAATGGACTATGGCCTTGAAGTAAATGATGAAAGAACTCCTATTTCCCAAGTTTTTTTTTTTTTTTTGTTGTTGTTGTTGTTTTAGCTTAGTTGTTTATCAAAGCAATGGAAAAGCAAGCTAGCGTGGATATTGGTTGCAAGTCTTTCTTTTCTTTCTATCCTACTTCTTTATCTGAGATTGAATTTCTAGAATGTTATCTCAGGCCATGCATGGTGGTACTGACCTCTAATCATGATTCTTAGGAGCTGAGGTAGAAAGACAAAAAGTATAAGGCCATCCTGAGCTACAGAGTGAGTTCAAGGCCAGCCTGACACATTAGTGAGAGTAAAAAATTTAAAAAAAAATAAAGGTTTGGATCACAGCTTAGTAAGTGAGTACTTGCCCAGCATGTTCAATTTCCTCTATAGCTAAATAGATAACATAAACAGAAGATCATTTCCAGAAGTTCTCAGGATATGCTGAAATCCCATGAATATTTCTCATTGTCATTTTTCCATTGCATAGCTTCTCCCACAAATTTGAATGCGTATTGTATTAAAAGAATTTGCGAAGGCACTTTGTTATCAAAACCATCATGGAATTTTTGGGAATTGGCCTTAGGATTTGTTCTTTAGTCTAAAAATAGGTTTAATTACAAAACTTAGGTCACTTTTTACAAAGCCATTGACACGGGAAATGCTCAGATTCCAAAAATATATTCTTAAGACATTCATCTGAGAAAAATGAAAACCATGTTTCTCTCATTGTGGGGGTTCCAGTGAGAGAAACCACAGGTGACCAATACTGTTTGTTCCCAAAACATGAAAACAAAATTTCCTCTCTAGGATGATTTGTTTAATGAAAGAAAGTTTATACAGCTTGTGGGAAGTCATCTCTTAGGATTTGAAATGGGCTGTCGGTCTTTTTTATGTCTATTTTGCCTTCCTTTCCTCCTGTGGAATAACCTGAATATTCCTTATCTATGTTGTTTTTGACATGTAGAATCATAACACTGACCCTGGCATTGTATCATTAACCTCTGTTTAAACCAAGAAACCTCATTAGTGATCAATCTTTCAAATATCTATATATTTTCTATGGTTAAAATATTGAAGACAGCCTATGGTATAATATGAGGCCCTATTTTTAAAAAAGGCCTATGCTTTTTTTTTTTTTTTTTTTTTTT